>LGRX02025075.1:0-45001 GCA_001247695.2 Cymbomonas tetramitiformis | reverse complement strand
CCCCTCATGCGCCTTCCCGGCATGGCTCTCTATGGCCGCTCCTCTGATCGTGGCTGGAGTGTCACAGTGGTGACCCCTCATGCGCCTTCCCGGCATGGCTCTCTATGGGCGCTCCTCTGATCGTGGCCGGAGTGTCACAGTGGCCCCTCATGCGCCTTCCCGGCATGGCTCTCTATGGGCGCTCCACTGATCGTGGCAGGGGCCATGCACAGTGATCTGACCCCTCATGCGCCTTCCGGCATGGCTCTCTATGGCGCTCCTCTGATACGTGCCGGAGTGTCACAGTGGTGACCCCTCATGCGCCTTCCGGCATGGCTCTCTGCTTGGCTCCACTCTGATCGCGGCCGGAGTGTACAGTGGTGACCCCTCATGCGCCTTCCCGGCATGGCTCTCTATGGCCGCTCCTCTGATCGTCGGCCGGAGTGCCACAGTGGTGACCCTCATGCGCCTTCCGGCATGGCTCTCTATGGGCGCTCACCTCTGATCGTGGCCGGGTGTCACAGTGGTGACCCCTCATGCGCCTTCCCGGCATGGCTCTCTATGGGCGCTCCGATCGTGGCAGGAGTGTCACAGTGGTGACCCCTCATGCGCCTTCCCGGCATGGCTCTCTATGGGCGCTCCTCTGATCGTGGCCGGAGTGTCACAGTGGTGACCCCTCATGCGCCTTCCCGGCATGGCTCTCTATGGGCGCTCCTCTGATCGTGGCCGGAGTGTCACAGTGGTGACCCCTTATGCGCCTTTTGCCACAGACAACCTCGTTATGACACGCTCACAGCTGCCCACCCATACTTGGCCGTGGGCCCTCGGGCACCGCAAGTCAGCAAGCAAGCAAGGGGCAGGGGGCGGAAAGAAGGGTGGCTGGGGGCGAACTGTATTCAACGGCCGCACGAACGGAATAAATGCGTTGATGAGACTCTGCAATGCCCGGGGTCATGTCGGCGGTCTCCCCCACAGCGTACGTGTTGTACACACGCTGCACCGTGATCATGCCGCCCACGTCGTATGGCACCCCCATGACGTCATCACAGTACCACCCAAGGACGTCACCCACCTCCACGACGAGCTGCTCCGCAGCCGTGACGTGATCACTCCACATCCCAGTAGTGTCGATGGCGTAGATGTTCTCACCCACCAGCGTAAATTGGTACTCGCCAGCAGGCCGCCACACCTGTGTCCATCAGTACAGCCCGCCCCCATCTGTTCCATCCCGTCGTCGAGCACAGTCCCCCCATCGCCCCCATGGCAAGTCCTGGGAGAACCGACGCCGGAGTTGGCAACTCGCACGCGGAGGGACCAACCAAATTAGAACTGCTGATCCGATCCATGGCTTGCCTCCACCTCCCCCATAGGCCCATGAACAATCTCCCGCCACCCCGCGGGGACATGATCCAACCCCCATCCCACACACTGAACGAGGCCCGCCGACAAAAACCAGCCCACCATCATCCCAGTGGATGTGAGAAGCATTCAGGAACAGGTTGGGGGACGTGACAAGATACCACCTACTTTGATACATCTCAAACCGAATGCAAAGCAGCATGGCTGAGAGAGTGTGCAGATAATTGCCAAAAATGCGATGTCGCGTTTTAATCCCTGCTTCATCCCTGCTGGCATGTCCCCCGGTGGCTCACGGCCGATGAATGTGACCCGTTGGTCGAAGAATGCCAACCAATGGACAGAAAATGGCCATGGCAAGATGCCACCCACAAACTGAACGGAGATGCCTGCGCGCGATGGAATGGGGGGTAGCCCTTGGCATTTTGTTACCTGGAATTTGTAGGTACCCTCGTGCTCGATATAGGCGCTCCAGGTGGTGATGATGCCGCCTGATGCGAAGGTGTCCCCGGAGATGATCTGCATGCCGCTGCCAAAGTCCACGTTGGCCCGCTCCGCCGCAAACTCGCCCACCGCAAAGATAGCTGCACCAGAGTACCCGCACCGCACCAGCACGGTGGGTCGATGAGCAGAGGAGATGACGTGGCCAGAGGGGTATTTCAAACTGCACGGTGGGTCGATGAGCAGAGGAGATGACGTGGCCAGAGGGGTATTTCAAACTGCTCGGTGGGTCGATGAGCAGAGGAGATGAAGTGGGCCAGAGGTATTTCAAACTGCTCGGTGGGTCAATGAGCAGAGGAGGTGAAGTGGCCAGAGGGGTATTTCAAACTACGGTGGGTCAATGAGCAGAGGAGGTGAAGTGGCCAGAGGGTATTTCAAACTGCTCAGTGGGTCAATGAGCAGAGGAGGTGAAGTGGCCAGAGGGGTATTTCAAACTGCACGGTGGGTCAATGAGCAGAGGAGATGAAGTGGCCAGAGGGGTGTACTTAGAAAGTCGAAATGACCGAGTCGGTAATTGGGGAGAGGGGGCACGGGGGGAGCTAAGGCGTACTTGAAACTGCGCAGTCGGTCATTGGGCAGCTGATGACATCGAAGTAGCTAGAGTAGACGCCCCCTGGGTCAGAAAGGCAGTAATACGCACTGCAGCTAGCTTTGGCCTCATAGCATACTCCCCCCACCTTGTACACATAGGACGCGATGGTGTCAGAAAAGCCATACGAGGTGTAGTTGAGACAGTTGAAGGATTTGCACGTTGGAAAGTCAGTGCAGGCAACAGCGCAGGCTTCGTACAGGTGGTAGCAGAAAGCGCCACCTGAACACGCCCACATGCCGTCCACCTGCAGCCATTAGTCCGCCATTTGCGCCAACACCAGCTGTACGCTTCCCCAACATTTGCGCATCCACATTCTTCAAAACAAGATCGCTGAAACGGAAAATGGCGCCGCACGTGAAAGGCACTGTATGGGCCCAAACTCACCGGGGGCGTAGTAAGGAGGTGGTGGAGGCCCCGGTGGGGAGGGTGGTGGTGGCGTAGGGGGTGGAGGGGATGGTGGCAGTGGTTGGGGTGGGGGGAGGGTGGAGGGGAGGGAGGCGGAGATGGTGGGGGGCAAGGAGGTGGAGGGTACTCTGCAGGACCGCCCCCCGCAATGCCACACGCCTCACCACACTTGCTCTTGTCATCGAGCCGCACTGGTTTTGTGTCATCGGGCAGTGCCTAGGAGGAAGGCAGAGGCAGGCGCTGCAGGAGGTTGCATGGGGCTGAGCCCTGCACAAGTAGCAAGGTAGATCCATGGGAAAGCGTGCCATACCAAACAAGTCACACCACACCCCATATGCAATCGATACTATAGCGAGTTCCATATGCGGCAAGAAATAGCACACGCAGTAAGCTTTAAAACACAAACAAGACTCTTAGTGGACACGGCGAAAATAACAACAACAGTGCATTGAATTGTGTACATAGATACTGCGAAGATGACAACGCAGGCTTTGAATGACGCGGTGCACCAGGGTCCAGGAAATGGCGTGAGGTCTCCCAACGCACTTGCGCTTGCCCAAAGAAGTACTTGCACTTGCACTCACTCAGCACTTGCACACAGCTGACTTCCACCCCCTCAGCTCCCAACTCCGCGCACTTGCCTATGAGCCAGCTTTCCAATTGTCTGGGGGCGACCGACAAGCGAGACCCTCAGGCTGGCATGCAGGTGGAGTGTGCCAGCGCCCTATTCAAACAGGGCTTACCCATTCCCCATCCAGCATAGAGGCCCTCCACCTCCCCCTCACTGAGCTCGTGGGTGAACAGGTGCGCCTCGTCTATGAGACCGACGTAGTATCCCTCCTCAGTACCCATGTCTCTCGACCACCCAAAGTACGCCGTCCTGTCCCAGTCGTATTCGCTTCGCGTCACATCACTGCGATTGCTGACCAAAAGGGCATCGACCCACACCGTCTCCCCAGAGGGACCCACGGAGTATGCCACGTGGTGCCACTCATTGTCATCCAGTCCCTCTGTCATAGTGGTGGTGGTGCCGTGGGGATAGGTGCGCGTATACACCATCCCGTTTTGAACATACAGGTGACGGTCGTGCCCATCTGTGCTGTCCATGCTGAAGAGGCCGCCATTAAAGCCCTTGAACCACATCGCCAAACCGAAGTTGGTCTCACTCACATCCCCCCCGAAGTCATGAAAGAGGTAGTGGCTGCCGTCGAAGGACATGGCCTGCCCCACCTTGCCTGCCGCAAACTCGCAGCCTAAAGCTGTCGGGCCGCAGGCGAGATCGCGCTGCCCGACGTTGTCCCGAGTGTGGCTGTCAAAAGAGTAGTGGGCCTGGTGGGAAGACTCAGCGAAGTCGTGAGGAGGCAACGGAGGCGAGGGCGGAGGCGATAAAGAGACACCTGCGGAGAGGGGGGTATTTCTTCGTAAGCGGGTCTAAACAAGGTCGAAGGGTCAATTTTACCGCGTAGTTTACCGGGTTTTAACATGCAGTGGTGTCAAACACTTCCCGATCCGGTGGGCGGAGGCCTCTCGGGTTTGGACCCAGAAAGAGTGAGAGATGTCGCTTGTTTAGTCCTAAATCGTCGAATGTGCGAGATGGCACGGTTATTTAAATGGCACAATGCATTTGCCAAGGCACGATGGAAGGGATGGCAGTTGGCTGGGGCAGCTCCCTGGAAACAAAATATGTGTGTGCATCCTTAAAGAGCATCCGTATCATCAGTGCCGTGACAACTCATGGGTGTATGTTGTATCCGATACGAAACCCTGAAATAACGGAGAAGTCGCAGAAGCGCGTGCAGCTTTGAACCTCGCAACTGGAACTGCAGCGCAAGCGTGTACATAAATATTTGGGGTTTACCTGCACTCTGTATCTCTATCTGGCTGACTGAGTCGCAGCCTGAATTCCAGCCGTTTCCGCTCAAGGTCAATGTGCCATCGGTGACCATCACTGAAGTGATCTCAGCAGTGAAAGGGCCACATGGGCCGGATGCGCAACTGGCCGGAGTGCTGTGTGCCGGGTGCCCCTCGAGAGTACACCCAGAGACGTCTAGACCATACATCGTATCTGCATAAGTGACCCGCACGTCATAGAGACCATTGTGGACGGAGATCTGCCACGATGCCTCGCCACATAACGTATGTCGATCGAATATCATAAGAGTATTGTCCAACACTCCGTATCCACTCACTGCACGATCACGTCCATCGGTTGTGAGATCGAAAGGCACTCCATCGCAACTCCATCCATAATGGTGTCCCGTGTCTCTCGGTGCATACTGAAGCCCGTAGTCTTTCAGCCACCCTTCTGGTGTGACTGCCGTGTTGTCTTGAAAGTTCACCTTAATGTTCTCCTTGGCTGCGGACACACACACCGCCCGCGTCTTAGCTCATGCTGCGGACTCTTAGCGCATGCTTCGGACTCGAGCCGCGAGCCTCCACCGAGTGGCATCAACAGCAGGAGGAAGGCCTCTGGGGATCTGTAATGCCTCTGCCGACACCCACGCCGTGCGTTTGAAATACGACGACAAGCATTTCATGGTACACATCAAAACAGAGATTTTGAGGGCACTGAAAAGATGTCAAAAACCCGGGTTCTCAAGCGTTTCCGAAAGTCGGAGCGCTCCGCTCCGCGTCTTGCCCTCTCACGTTATACCGGGAAGAGAATAGAAAATGGCGTGTATGAAAACGCCTCGACAGTCGAGTTTGGTTACATGCGGGACAGTCGGAGACGCAAGGTTCCGTGAGGGAATGAACCCAGAGCTTGGGTCTGAGGCATCCTTTACAGAGACTACCAAGGGCAAACGGCAATACATACTGTGGAGACACCATAGGCACAGAACTCACCGGACCATCGATGGGCTTCCAGGGACGGAGCACATGACTCTAGCTCACGGGGTTAAACCTTACCTTCCAAAGAGTCCAACTCGGCTTGCAGGAGAGAACCAGAGAGAGAGAGAGAAGTAGCACCTGTGATGCGGACAGTGTCTATGCAGAAGAAGTCGCCAGAAGCAGGAGGTGCTGAAGTTCCGATCTTGATACGCACATTATCATAAGAGAGCTCTGGGGTTAACTTGCGAGTGATCATCTCCCAGCGCCCACTCTCGACCGTTGAGAATACGGGGTCTACTCCCGTTGTCACCAGACTTCTGTAACCCATACTATTTGGCGCATAATCATCCGGGCTATAAGAATTGAACTGAACCTCGATTTGTTGCCCTTTAGCCGAGGAGTAAGCATAGAAGGTGAGGGTGTACTCAACGCCGGCAGTCATCGATATGGCATACCCTTGTGCATAGGACTCGATGAAACCCGAGGCCGAGAAGTAGCTGGCATATTCCCCTAGGTGGACCACGTCACTTGTTAGTCCCCCTACAGCACCGCTGTAGTTCCACCACCCCGTTGGGTAAGCACCGATGCCAGAGCCTTCCATGCCGATGTTGTCAGTTGTGCCTGCAACACCCACCGTTTGGCAAAGGGTCTCAGAGTTGCCTCGCAGCCATCGTCCCACTGCGACACCAAATAGAACGCAGCAGAGCTTCCCCCGGCCTCCTTCTATCGGTGGAAAGAGTCGGGTATAACATAACCGTGAAGGGGTGTACACCGGCAGAGGCGCACAGTCCGACCCTCACGACACCTGCCGTCTGCCGCCCCTTCGCCCTTTCCACAAGGAGCTTCTTCGGGTGGCGAGGAGGTGAGCATCTTACCTCTCGCCTCAGCCACTGCCTCTTCAAGCGCATGAACATCATCCTCTGATAGCGCCCAGCTAAATACCTGGATACTCGCTACATCCACGGCAGTGTGCTCGCCTCCTGAATAGCACAGCCCATAATAGTCGTTGAAGAACATCATATCAGAACTCAGGATCTGGAGGCTGGTATCCCAGTGCTCCAGCGGTTCCCATTTGCCTGGTGTTGCCCCATCTGTGTAGACAATTGTGTTGTGAGAGCCATCCGTGACCAAGGTGAGCGAGTGCCACTCTCCGGGGGGCCAATAGGCAGACGGAGGGGTGCCTGTGCCGTCCGGATACAAGTTTATGCCGTCCGTATGCCAGTACAAGCCTCTGTCGTCCCCTTGATTAACGTTCAGAATGCGCTTCCAAGCGATCGTATTCGCAGGCTTCGCCACAATGTGCACGGTGAAGGTGGTGTCCGCGCCCGTGCTCAAGAAATTGGCAATGTCCGGAATGTAGACACCCTCGCCCTCCGTGACGTGCAGCACAGTTCCATAAGTCGAGTCAGAAGTGAACCCCTGACCCGAGTTGCAGTTTTCCTCGGCGTTGACGTCAACCAGGTCCGGAGCAATGAGCCCCGCTGCCGCACCGCCGGTTGTGCCGGCCAAAGAGCCGCTTGTCAGATCATAGGCAAGGTCTGCCAAAGGCTGTCCTGCGCTGTTGTGAGTTGCGCCTGCAACACCCACCGTTTGGCAAAGGGTCTCAGAGTTGCCTCGCAGCCATCGTCCCACTGCGACACCAAATAGAACGCAGCAGAGCTTCCCCCGGCCTCCTTCTATCGGTGGAAAGAGTCGGGTATAACATAACCGTGAAGGGGTGTACACCGGCAGAGGCGCACAGTCCGACCCTCACGACACCTGCCGTCTGCCGCCCCTTCGCCCTTTCCACACGGAGCTTCTTCGGGTGGCGAGGAGGTGAGCATCTTACCTTCAGCCGGTTCAAGGGCATGAACATCATCCTCTGATAGCGCCCAGCTAAATACCTGGATACTCGCTACATCCACGGCAGTGTGCTCGCCTCCTGAATAGCACAGCCCATAATAGTCGTTGAAGAACATCATATCAGAACTCAGGATCTGGAGGCTGGTATCCCAGTGCTCCAGCGGTTCCCATTTGCCTGGTGTTGCCCCATCTGTGTAGACAATTGTGTTGTGAGAGCCATCCGTGACCAAGGTGAGCGAGTGCCACTCTCCGGGGGGCCAATAGGCAGACGGAGGGGTGCCTGTGCCGTCCGGATACAAGTGCATGCCGTCCGTATTCCAGTACAAGCCATTGTCATTCCCTTGGTTAACGTTCAGAATGCGCTTCCAGCCGGCCGTATTCGCAGGCTTCGCCACAATGCGCACGGTGAAGGTGGTGCCCGCGCCCGTGCTCAAGAAATCGGCAATGCTCGGAATGGAGACACCCTCGCCCTCCGTGACGTGCAGCACAGTTCCATAAGTCGAGTCAGAAGTGAACCCCTGACCCGAGTTGCAGTTTCCCTCGGCGTTGAGGTCAACCAGGTCCGGAGCAATGCGCCCCGCTGCCGCACCGCCGGTTGTGCCGGCCAAAGAGCCGCTTGTCAGATCATAGGAAAGGTCTGCCACAGGCTGTCCTGCGACGAATGAAGTGCAGCACACACTAAGCACGAAAAACGCAGTCTGAGAGGGACATAACATCGTGGGCGCTCTACACGGAAAGCGACCGCTGCCACACCTGCAAAACCAAAATATCAAAAGTGGGGATCAGCAGAAGGCAAAGGACGCGGCGACACCAAACTCCATCTCAAAAACAAACATTATGGAGAGAAAAAAGCACAACTGGCACACATAAACTGAAGCAAACGCCCACGCCGTTCAACGCGAACATCGCACACAAGCACCGCACCGTCGGCGGAGATTGCCGACTCTCGCTGCGAGTGTCAAGGGGGGATGTGCACTGTCGCCAATGCAGCGGTCGCATTAAAAGCACCGTAAGCACTCAGCTCCTCCAAACGAGGGCGTAGTACATAAATTTAGCCGACGGTTGCGGCGCAGGATAGTGAGGTACGGCGACCAGATCCTGTTTGCCTTCTCGCCTTGGCGTACGCCGCCAAGGTCCTCCGCCCTCCTCTCAAGAAGAGCGGGAAAATAGAGCCTCGACTCGGCCGGAAAACTCGCTCTCTGGCTTTGTAGAGACTCCGACCAGAACACTGAGGGAAGGGCATGCTTTTCCTGCGAATGGCTGCGACAGCCGACGACACACGTAGCCTTGGAGACCGCGCGAAGAACATTAAAGCGGGGCGGCCAGCGATCCTGCACAGAGCGCTAACTCCAAATACCCGGCAACAGACAACCCTCGGATAGAACCCTCAAAGACAGCCCATGATAAAAGCATAGGCACAAGGATATGGCCAGTGAGCCTAGGGGACGCCCCAGCTCAGCTCTAGGGTACCCTAAGCTGGAACGGCGTCTGTCCATAAGCCGAAACTACCGCAGGAATAACCGTCGGTAGGATAACCCTAGTTGGAACAACAATATCGTCAGTAAGACATTCCAGGCTGGAACGACGCCCAACGAAACTGTTGGAACGACCCAAGTTGGAACAGTGTTAAGCCTGACTGATGGCAAAAATCAGGATCACATAGACGGTAGCGTGTGATTCGCTTGGGTGGGCTCCGGGGGCATAGCCTCGCCACAAGACGAACACCGCGGTGGTGGGGGTGTCGAAGAAAAGTGGCGCGAAGAACTTTGCTTAGTGAGGTGATGGGAGGAGTTGAGGGTGACGCGGCAATTTATGGCAGCAAAGAGCCTTTGACTTTATCCGCTGAAAGAAAACTCGCAGTACTCGCGGCGAAAAAGAACAGGCGCACGCCCCTCGGCCAGGGGGCTATCCCTCAAAGTCTGGAAGTACGTCGAGTTCTGAGCACTTAACGCGGGCCAGCCCAACCGCAGGCCGTTCCAAGCGATGCGGTATCTTTCATTTCAACGTTTTCCCGTTGATTGATGCTCCCCAAGTTCCATACGCCACTTAACGGCTGCCAATGTTTACGCGAGACGCAGCAAAAATATCGCAGCTAACGCCAAAGATACACTGACGAACCAAAGTAGGCCGCTGTCGCTGTCCGTTCGCTGGCTCTACGTTTGCAAAACCTTCACTCGCTTTCTCGAGTACATATCGTGAAGTTGGAAAGGGCAACAGGAGCGGGCACAGCAAGTGCTCGAGGGACGGTACGGAAGGCACGTCACCAGAGCAAGCCACCAAGTGCTGTACAGGCAGACTGGGACACAACACACAGGCTGTGTAACACTTGCGAGTGCCTGTCCTCGTTACCTCCTGTGACACTCAGGGAAAAAAAATAGTGTGCGGGAGAACGTTGTTGCAACCGCGGCCCCTCTTGTTGGCAATAGGGTTGAGAGGCTTTGAAAAGAGAAGGCCGCCATCGACTTGACGTAAATCAAGATATGTTTGAAAAATAAAGGAGAATATGAGAGCGTGCATACAACAACAATGGAGGTTGAAATAAGCCGAAAGAAAAAAGGACACGCATTGGTGCAAAGAAAACCGCACGCACGGATGGAACCGCATGTGGTGTATATTGGAGAATATATGTAGAGAGACGCTTCAGTAAACTGGGGTTTTTTAGAATATTTCAACCAGAACATATGACAAAAGTAAGAGGACGGAGATAGGATTGCTCAGCGGAAAGAAAGAAAGGAGGCAGGGAGCTTTAGGGCAAAGAAACGCACAGGGTTTGGGACCACGAAAGAACGCGCTTACGTGAAAAAACAGCAAACGTATCACTCTCGCGTATACAGGGCGTTACACATTTAAGTTTTAAATCGCTTACCATATCGGCGGAAAGGCCAACTGGGTTCGCAATGGCAGCGCGACAAAGTAGGTATAAGTGGAAAATGCAAACCCTGATGGGGTTATTACCAGCAGCAGTTGCGCCGTGGGACCTTGGTTTTAAGGTTCAAGTGGGAGGCGCTTTATCGGGAAAAGTGTACGCTTTTTAATTTATTTACAGCCTCTTTTGTGCATCTGTGACGAGAGAGATCAATGCATTGTGGTTGGGGGAAACCCTCGAAGTTATGAAACTTGTTGAGATATGATCGACTTCAGACAGACGAGAGGTTCAGGTACTGTTCAGGTAGGCGAGGGTGGAACGTTACAACTGATCAACCGATCAACCGATCAACTGATCAACTGATCTCGAAGCCTCCTGTCTGGCCGTCTGCCCAGTCATTACAGTTCTTGCATCATTAATTTCCTCGTCCAGAATGCCATTCTGGACGAGGATTCTGCCCGCGCGCGAACTTTGCATCTTTATTCCTAAATCCTCAAAAGCGACCATTTATATCATTTATATATCATTTATACTGATCTTCAGAACAAGGAACGAGGAACAAATTTTCAGCCACCTCCAGAGGTGTCTCAAACTTTTCTCCTCGTTTTGTGGAGTCCTCGCGCTGGGCAAGCGAATAAATTTGAGCCACGTGGAGTCATATCTGCCGAGTTCAGAATTTCAAACCGAGCTCGGTTCAGCCTGATGTTGCGTCCCAAGCACCGCTTAATAACTTGATATTTCTGCTACGGTGAGCCTATGATTATGATATTATTCCGAAGTTATAAGACCTATAACTTCGTAATGATACTTTCCATTGTGTTTTCCGCAGTGAACTTTTTTATTGGACATGATGAGCGCGTGCGTAAAGATCCCCGCACGTTTTCATCATTGTACCGCTATAAACGGGACAATTGGAACAAACGTTTTGCAGTCTCAAACTTATGAGTGTTCGAACAGCGTGCAACTCTCTCCAACACTTTATAAGTATGTAGTGAAGTTAGTTTCAGTCGCTGTCTTGAGCATCCGCAGAAACGCGGATGCCCAAAACGCGTTTGAAGTCCGCAATGCGAACCCCCTTCGCGGCTTGCTCACATCCGCGAATACGGATGGAATAACGCCAAACGCGCTATCACGCAACGTTAACTTAAGTTAACTTTGCGTGAAAACTTGGCGGAGACTCATCTCTGTACATCTCGCTACGCAATCGTTTAGTACCGCAAGGGTACTCACTCCCGGCGAGCATCCTAAAACGCGAAGTACGGCTTCTTTCGCTACGTTTCGAGTGTCAAACGACGCACATATATCACAGTGAAAACATGTTTAAAATGTTGTGATACATGTTGCGAAATTTGCAAAGTAATTGCCAAAATTCATGTGCGGACAGCAGCCCGACGCATGTTTCAAAGGGTCCTTCCGGGTCAACGCGGTCGGCTATCTGACGTGGAACTTGGTTTTTCCGACGTGTCACTCCGAATTTCGGGAACTTCCGTGAGAAGATGCAAACCCCGATGCTCCTCACTCCTCGATTTATGTCCGGAAATTTTTGCGGCCACAGTTCCAAGAACTCCTCGCGCGTGCCCTCGCGATGCCTCGCGGTCCTCAGAATTTAAAATGAGGAATTTAATGATGCAAGAACTGTATTGAGCCGGAATGACCCTTAAGTCCTGCCGCAGTGCCGCTGGACTGATGACAGATGAGTGCCGATCTATACAGTACAGTTAGCCTTATAATGATAAGTCCTATAATGATATAAGCCTTATAATGATACCCGACCGAGACCACCAAGTTGGCAAGCCTACCGGAATATCCTAGTTCACTAGATATCAGAGGGTCCCGAACTGTGTGGATAAACTGTGATAAGATAATAAACCCTAAGCTAGATATACCCGGAACGGTCTCGCAACGGTCTCGGATACTAGCCTACCTGTGACACAGCGTGTGTCACAGCACGAACCTATAGATCAGTCAGCGGTCCAGTGTTGGTCCTAGGGGTCTGTCATAGGGGCCTGCACCGGGACTCCCAGTCAGGGCTGCCTATACAGATTCCAGCACACCACCCCAGCACTGTGGGTGGTGACTGTCTAGGAGAGTCAGAATGTTAAGATAAGTTAGGGTAGGAGCTAGGGTGACAAACCTAACTGCTAATTCAACTGTGCAATTCTGATACACAAATTGAAACCCTCTAGCCGGCACAAGAGCAGAAACATACAGGCAATGCAAGTCCTGCGAAACTACTGAAAAGCTCTGTGTCAGCAAGTCAGATTGAAGAGTTCAAAGTTGTCAAAGTAAAAGCATAAACCAAATTGAAGACCGTGTTGAGGTCAAAGTAGATCTCAGCACACCACCAGACAAGTGGTGTACTGCCAGAACCAGTAACATAACTACTCGGGGTCAATGGCCAGAGGAGCACCGTCACCACAATGAGCACCGTAGTAGCCCGCAGTAGCACGGCGGAGTAACACAGGGCTGCCAAAGTGCAAGGTGTCGGTCACTGAGAAATCATTCGCCAGAGAATTTGACGGAGTTGGTGTCGTTGATTCGTCGATCACGGGAGGCTGCACCGCACCAGGGTGCTGCCAAGTGCTGCCCGAAGGTGGCGCCTCGTCATCCGAAGACGATGCCGGCGACAACGGAGGACCGCCCTCAAATAAGATGCCAGGCGGCGGCGGCCCGGGATTCCACGGCACCGGAGCCATATAGAGGCTTTGCCGCCTCTGTACCCGCCGGTGCAGACGAGGCGGGATGGCACATGGCACCGTGTCAAGCGGTGACTCCTCACTCCTGCACAGCACAGGCTGCCGCGCAGCCCGACCCGATACCTGCACAGGGTCGATGTCGTTGGCCACCGTATAGGTGGCAGCTCCCACTCCCACGACAGAAATCAAGAGAATGAAAGAGAGAAGGAAGGGCATCCCCCACAAGCCCGCGTGGGCGGGGAAGCCCCACGGAGGCTTTCCACAGCCGTAGCTGCGGGGAGCACCCTCATGCCAATCTCCCAGAGCACCACCAGAGTGAGGTGCTCGGGCTGCGGGCGTCGACGAGTGATTTGCCGAGATGGCCGAGGCCCGCGGCTTCACGACGAAGCCGCCGTCAGCGAAGTCCTCGTAATCGTCCGTGTTGTAACCCGTGAGATCAACCGGTTCGACGGCGGCGTGGTTCACGGTCTGAACGAACCCAGCGAACTCACCGTCCGCGTCCGCTGTGGTGGTCACCCGCGCCGATTGAAGTGGCGCGGGCTTCACATCTTCTCCCTGCGAGACAGGCATAGCAGGGGCCGGCACGGCGGATGCCGATGCCGCCGCACCACCTGCCGGAACCTGCTCCTCCGGTGTGGCCACCGCTGCGGCGGGTACGCACACCAGAGCCGAAGCCCCCTGCCCGTACCGGCAGGAGGCGGGAAAGATGCGTGAGTGTAATGCACCTGCGGGTTGGCCGCGGAGTGAACCTCCGCGGCAAGATCGTCGAGCCTGCGGAGAATGTCGTCTCCCTCGGAATCCGGCTGCCGCTCTACGGCGAAGCCGTAGGCGGACACGTCGATGCCGCCCACCGCTCCCGCACAAAGCACCGCGGGTGCCCCGTACGCGGCTGCCGCACGTGCGAAGGACTCCGCTCCGTCATCCGCCGCCTGCTGGAATAACGCACACATGGCGAGGGCGTGCACCCCCTCTGCGTCCTCCTCGTCGATGGGAACGCAAAACGCCGCGGCAGAGTTGGGCGGGTGTTGTCGCCCGCCCAACGGGCAGTCGCGGTAAAAGTGATACGCCTCACCTTTCCCCGCCTTCTTGCACCTACCGCAGAACGGCTTCGCTCGTTGATCGTCGCGGTCGAATCCCACCGGCGGGGCTTTGTGGGTCCCCACACGGAATCCACGCGGTTGCTGCCCCCGCTGCTGCTGCTGCCGCTGCTGCACCCGCTCCCGCTGCTGCCGTACAACCGGAGCGGCCTCACCTTGCTGCCGCTGTACGAGCTCCTTCAGCTCCGTGATCTTCTGCAGCAGTGCGTCGTACTCGCTGCTAGACAGGTGCGCGGAGACGCCGTCCGCGCCAGAAGCCGCCTTCCCCCCGCCCGTCTGCGCCCAAGCCTGGTAAATCTCCACAACCATGGAACGGAGCGAAACCAGTGACACATGAGCCAAGTCAGCGGTCATGGGATAGCGGACCTTCACCGCAGCGTAGAAGGTCGGGTCGAGTCGGGTGTAGAGGCTCAATTTCCTCGTGGCCTCGGTCGGCGTCCAGTCGGAAGCTCGGTTATCCCGCACCAAACGTTGTTCCTTAGCCAAGATCGGCTGCGGGTCAACGTTCGCGGGATAACGCAACGCGGCGTGCTCCTCCTGCTGTGACTCTCGTAGTGCCACCGGCACGCAGCCCTTGATAACGTCAACGAGAGCTCGCCGTCCATCTCGGTCAGTCGAAGAATCCGTACCAGTGAGCCAGACGTAGGCGTTGCTGTGCTTCTCCACCACGAGAGCCAGAACGTCGTACAAGAGGCCATTCACCTTGTTGACCACCGGAGCCCGAGGGTCGTCGAGGTCAAAGGCACACAGTTCCAGTCCGGCCGACTGAAACTCCGTACGCAGCTGCACCACCAGGTCGGACAGAAGGCCAGCGTCGTCCGTACCGCGAAAATGATGTTTCTTGTCACCAAGAATATCCTCACGGATACTCTTGGCCCAAGCCCGATGGAGTCGCGCCTTGTAGATCTCGTCGACGAGCTTGGACTGCTCCTGCAGGTAACGCCTGACGGCAACGTCCTCGTCTACGTTTGATGCAGGGTTGGGGGTAGGAACAAAAGGCGTAGCCGCTGTCGGCGTGTTCCGCACCCCGTCGATCAACCTCAAAGAGGCATCGATGTCACTGTCCCTCGTGAGGGACTTCTTGGATCTCGTGAGTACTCCCATCTCTAGAAATGCCTGAGGGGAGGCGGTACGCTGTAACACGTTTGGGTAGGGTCGCGGAGAAAATGTGACGTCACAGACACGGAAAGAGCGGTCGGGCCATGCTAGCGAGGGGCGAAGGAAGATGTCGTCGAAGTCAAAGGTGCCAAGGTCACCAGCCCAAAATACGGTAGCAGGCAGGATCAGAGCGAGCAGAAAACCGTGGATAATGGACATTGCGACGACGAAACCCAATCCAAGCCGGCACCCCATAGCTGCGGCCCAAAGTCGCTCACCGCAAGCCGCTCATCTCATAATCTCCACTAATGCCCAAACGCGCAAACGCGCACCACCTCTCCGAGCGGCCGTTTAGCCAATCATGGCCAAACTAGCAAGTGGAATAAAGCGTGGATGGGGCCACGACCTACCGGAATATCCTAGTTCACTAGATATCAGAGGGTCCCGAACTGTGTGGATAAACTCTCTGATAAGATAATAAACCCTAAGCTAGATATACCCGGAACGGTCTCGCAACGGTCTCGGATACTAGCCTACCTGTGACACAGCGTGTGTCACAGCACGAACCTATAGATCAGTCAGCGGTCCAGTGTTGGTCCTAGGGGTCTGTCATAGGGGCCTGCACCGGGACTCCCAGTCAGGGCTGCCTATACAGATTCCAGCAAGCCTTATAATGATAATTTATTATTATAGCTATCGTCGCAGGGGTTGCAGCGGCCGTGCACGGTGGCGGCGGCTCAGTGGTTGCACGTGAGCCGGTGGTGTGCTACGGCCAGACGTGCATCTACCGCAGCGGCATCGACACCCTCAGCCCGGTGGTGCGGGCTCAGGTAATTGCAGCCTTCCAGGCTGCCGCGCTGTCTGGTGGTGCAGACACAGTGAGTGTCTGGTGGTGCAGACACAGTGAGTGTCTGGTGGTGCATCTGGCGGTGCACCAGGCAGTGGTCCCGTGATTCCTTCTGGGACATCTACAGCTGGGTAGCATCTGGAGGTGCTGCACTGCGGGTGCAGTGCACAGTTCTCCTTTGACATCTACAAGAACATCTTTGAATTTGACAGACAGCTTGCTTTGTGTTGGGTTTTCACAATTATCATCTTGAGTTTGCTGCTGCTGCTGCACTGGTCTGTGCTTAGGGTTGCAGTTGTAGCAACTGGTTTTGTCAGAATGGCACAGTAGGATTAGCCGGGCCAAGTGCCCTAACTATTTCTTGCTGTATAGCTCCTAACTTTCTAGACCACTCTCCAGATTGGAGGTGGTGTGCCGGGATCTAGCTGGGCAGCCCTGTCCGAGAGTCTCGGTTCAGGCCCGCTTCCAGACCCAAGTCCAATATGAGTCTGTCTAGACCCGAGTACTAGGAGTAGTACAGTATCCGTGACCGTTCGAGGTTCTAGGTTTAGGTATAACAATCAGGTCTTCGTTATTATATTTTATCACAAGTTATCCATCGGAAATACCGCGCTCTGACTGTTAACTGAATTATCACACCCGAGATATACCGGTAGTATATCAGCACATGATATATTTATGACACATCTGGTTTAGACCAATGAAAACGTGCCACGCAGGCAGCAATTCTGAGATATATTCGTGATGAAATGCTGATGTGGAAGGGAGACGGCCACGTGTTCAGGACTGATTGGTCACAGTGCATTGACGTGTTCCCAATGTTCGGAAGATTCCATTGAATATTGATGCTGATCATGATCAGCACCAATATTCAGAATATTGGGGCCGAACAGCCCCAATATTCCAGGAACCTCCCAAACTTGGAAAAATGCCAATGCCATGTGACCCAGCCCTGAACACGTGGCATTGACGACTTTGACCCAAAATTAGGTCAAAGCCGACAATGCCTGCGAAATGCTGTGCTGATGCCTGAAAATGTTCTAATGCGTGTCGGACAAATGCATTATGCAAACAGGGCAAAAGCATGGCGGGCATCTCCGGGGAAACATGGTTATCGAGGAATAGAACAGTGCTAATCGGGGAATAGAGATTCTGTCCATTTTTGGGGAATAGATTATATGTCACACGCACATGCGTCTAGTATCACCGTTTGTATTATATCCCCCCCACCCCACCTGTTCACCTGGTTATTGCAAACATGAGGAAGCCTCCGAAAAAGTACAGCAGGGTGTGCCTTTCTTGCGACAACGGCGGGTGTCGTTGTACTATTGAACACACTGATGGTACAAACTTAAGCAAACTTAAGAAAACTTAAGAAAACTTAAGCAAACTTAAGCAAAAACCTTGTTCTAGTGGGTATGCCTTTTATTGTCCTCTATTCAAGAAAGAGGACACGATAAAAGATTCTCCATCAAAAATGAAAGGTGCGTTGCCCTTGCTTTCCACGGTTCCCTTGTACAGTTGACTACATATATAATAAGTGTTAGGAACAACTTTTTTTGCGCAAGCAAGATAACGGGGCTTTCATTGAACCAGATACGGGGCTTTCATTGAACTAGATACAGGGCTTTCGTTGAACCAGATACGTGGCTTTCGTTGAACCAAAAGGTACCGTACGTGGCTTTCATCGAACGAGATACGTAATGCTACGCGAGTTCCTGACCACGATACCGAGTGTGCAGGCAATTCTGCTTAAATTAGAAAGGGTTGGAAGCAAGATCCGTTCGGAATCTAGGATGCTGGACGGGTCTTGAGAGGGGGGTAATGGGCGTGATTCGAGCCAGCCAACTCGACTCACGCCCAACAGGGACGCATCCTGCACAACATGATCATATCACGCATATCATATAAGCATAATAAACACATATTGACCGTTTGGCAGTGCAATTTCACCTCTAGCGGAAACGCGGATGTCAACCGCGTCCACGTTTCCGCTAGGCGTTTCTTCCCTCATTCGCGCGCTCGTTTGCAAGAGAGCCTGGGCAACGAATGAGGGAAGCGTTAGCAAAAATGGTATTTCGTATGCGTTGATTTCCCTAAACAAATTGCACGGACTGAACGGTCAACCACACATCTCGTTGTGGGCTGACGCGTTCATTTGGCGGAAGCGGGTGGAATTTAAAGAATTTGAAACCCGCAATAGTTGCGCTATGGGTTTTCATTCTTTGCGAAACGGGTACCCACATACTAAGTAGGAATATGTGATAATATTTTGAAGCAAAATATTACTCAGATTAGTATACAATCTTAGGGAGATCTTTATTTCGCTGGACAGGGGCACACTCCCGGAGAGAAAACCTTCCGCCTTTAGTTAAAATTGCATATTTAACAAATCAGACAGTAAGTATTTTCCCTAAGTATTTTCAGACGTGTTCTAGTTCTCTAAGTATTTTCAGACTGTAATACTTACAACTTAGTGTTGTCTCGCGTGTTGTCAGCTTGTCACCAAGCCTAAACTCACGATCTCACTCCCAAAGTGACCAAAAACCGTTCGATCGCCGATCGTTCGGTTTTTTGGTAACTTTGGGAACACGTCTGAAAATACTTAGTGTTGTCTCGCGTGTTGTCACCAAGCCTAAACTCACGATCTCACTCCCAAAGTGACCAAAAACCGTTCGATCGCCGATCGTTCGGTTTTTGGTCACTTTGGGAACACGTCTGAAAATACTTAGAGAAAATACCAGACAGGTCTTTGTAACCAAGCCGACTTCAGTTCTCACATGACATAAACGTACAGTATCGTTTACTCCCTCCCGAATCTGGAATTCACGGCCGTGAATATTAAATTCACGGCCGCGAATATTAAATTAAGGCTTCACTGCACGTATACCCCACACTGTTTGCGAGTAAATGATTAGATTAGTGCTCAGTTTGCAGTCGCGACTGCGAGCTAACCTGATAGGCCCTTATAACTTTCATGCACATCGCATAAAAACTCAAACAGCGGAGGGGTTCTCGTGCGTTCTAGCGCACGATACTTGGCACCAATATTGCTAACAGCAATATTGGTGCACCCTCAAACGCACAACCTCTGATGTAAGCTATGCGCAAAACGCGTGCTACACATCATGGGTTTGGGTAAGCCGCAAACCCAAACCCAAACATGCCAAACAGCAAAGGGCTTCCCGTGAGTTCCAGCGCACGTAACTTTGCAAAAGTATTACTAAGATGTATATCTTTTAGTTGCCAAAGGCCCAAGGCCTCAAAAGCCTTGTGCACGAAGCCATCAATTTATTTCTTTGGCAGATTTATTGGGTTTGTGTCCGAGTTTACCCAAACCCAATACATGCCAAACTGAAAAGTAATTCCCGTGCGTTATAGCGCGCGAAACTATGCACAAATATTTACAAGACATATATCTTTCAGTTCTCAGAAGCTCAAGGCCTGAGATAACTTGTTGGCAAAACCATCAAATTATTTCTTTGGCAGATCTATTGTTGGGCTTGGGTTCGAATATTTCCAAGCCCAATACATGCTAAACAGCAAACGGCTTCCCGTGCGTTCTAGCGCACGTAACTGCGTAGAAATATTGCCAAGATATTTATCTTTGATATATTCGAAGCACAAGGTCTAATAAAGTCTGTGCGCAAAATGGTATAACTATTTCTTTGACACAGATTTTAGCGTGATATTCAAACTCATAAATCTGGGTCAAAGAAATAATATGTTAACTTCGCGCACAAGCTATCGCAAACCTTGTACTTCAGAAATGTGAAATATATACATCTCATCAATATATTTTGCAAAGTTACGTGCGCTGGAACTCACGGGAAGCCCTTCGCTGTTTGGCATGTTTGGGTTTGGGTTTCAAACCCAAAAGGCATCATGCCAGCACGCGGCCATCTTTAATATACTCAACGGCTTGCCATATGCTCTTGAGGGTGCACTGATATTGCTATGAACAATATCACTGGGCACCAACTTTCGTGAGAAGATTCTCACGAAAACCCCTATTATGCAAAGCCGCAAGTGGTTGAAACCATCTAACACCGCACCAACTTAGCTTGCAGTCGCGACTGAATGCTAAGCTGATGCGGTTGCGGATGGGGCCAATCGATAGCTCAAACGAAAGGTATTCACATGAATACAAACGCTTTAGAATCGAAAGGTGGGGAAAATTATGCTTCATGCTACATGCAATAAATTGTTTAGAAGAAGGGGGTGTGCCAGACGCAAAATATTGCACACGCTGAACCGCTTGCGCTTGTACCTCCGCGGTGGACACGGGCGGTGGACACCTACAGTAGTGATAGTTCATAGTTGATAGTACAAACGATAGATGGCATGTGACATATAACATATTCCCCAGAAATGGACAGAACTTATATTCCCCATTTAGCACTTTTCTATTCCCGAATCATTATGATTATGCTACCGATCTCCGGTGCGCGGTGATGAGCGAGGAAACCCCAAAGCCCCCGGATCCCACACAAGACGTCGGAACGAAACCATACAAGATCAAAACAAACGAATGCGATATACACACGTAAGCGAGTGCATACAAAATGCGGCACACGCAACCAGTTGAGCAACAAAGACATTTGGCGCGTGTGTCACAAGAGGGCATACGCGGATGGGACATGGGGCATATGGCGGGGGGATCGGGGAATTAGGGAAAGCACACAAGTCATCTGAAAACGCACAATGACATGAGGGGCACACACACGGAAGTGCATATAAAACTAACATGTTATGCGAGGATGCAGCGAGGATCTCGTAGGCGAGCGTTGAGCGTGGAGTCGGTCGAAGATGAACACAAGCGGAAAGGGGTCGACTAGTCGAAGGTCATCATGCGGTCGAGCACTGATCCTGCATGTAAGCAAAAAGTAATTCATGCATACACATATCAATGCATACACACTTAACGTCAGTCGCAGAAACATTATGCACAAAGATATGCATAGCAGGTAGGGTCACAGCAGCAGGGTCACAGCAGGAGGTGCGTGGGAAGATGCAAACAAGAAATGAGCTTGGAATTGCATCAGAACTCCCCTTTGGGTTAATTTCGAAGTTCGAAGCATCGATCTTAGAAATCCAGCTTTCTAGGCATTGATTGGCAGTGTCCTTTTTACTATGATAGACGACTGAAAACTCGAACGATCTTGGAAATCTGTTGTTTTGAGTTTCCGATTGGCTAGTATTTTATAACGTGACTCGTGATTGAAAAGACGATCGACTGCGTTGATGACAGACGATCATCGTAGACATCTTCACCGTTCGCTTCGCCGTTCGCTGACGCGACGGTGCAGATCACCGTGCGCTGACGCGCCGGTTACAAAACAGCCTGAGGTAGGATAGTCTGTGATGACATGACAGCGACATGACAGCGACAGTTACCGGAATATCCAAGTACACTAGATATCAGAAACTCCCGTACTCGTGTGGATAAACTGTATAAGATAAATCAACCCTAAGCTAGATATACCCGGAACGGTCTCGGACGGTCTCGGAGTCTAGCCTACCTGTGACACAGCGTGTGTCACAGTACGAACCTACAGATCAGTCAGCAGTCCAGTGTTGGTCCTAGGGATCTGTCATAGGGGCCTGACCGGGACTCCCAGTCAGGGCTGCCTATACAGATTTCAGCACACCACCCCAGCACTGTGGGTGGTGACTGGCTAGGAGAGTCAGAAAATGTAAGGCTGTTAGTGTTAGGGCAGGAGCTAGGTGACAAGTCTAACTGCCAATCCAACTGTGCTATTCTGATACACAAATTGGAAACCTCTAGGTAGCACGTGAACAAAAGCATACGGGCAATTAAGGCACCGCTAAACAAGTGAAAAGAACCGTGCTAGCAAGTCAGTTTGAAGATTATAAAGTAGTCAAAGCAAAACCATAAACCAGATTGAAGAAGTCTTTGAGGTCACAGGAGTTCTGCACACCACCATGTTGGTGTGCCTCCAGAGTGAGCAAGAAGTCAATCGACAGTACCAAAGTAGTCAGCGGTGGCCTCACGGAAGTCCATCCCATAGTAGGAAGTAAAGTAACCAGCTCCATAATAGTGCCCCGCATCAAGAGGACCGCTCTCATGTAAGGCCATGCCGTAGTAGAATGCCATGTCAATACCCAAATCCGCTTGAGCCAAATCCTGAAATGCTAAAAAGCTCAAAGTGTCAGGAGGCTCGGGCGGCTGAAGCTGTGGCACATCGTCAGGCAATAGGAGACCCTGAGCCGTCATCACCGGATCAAGAAAATCATTCGTAGAGAAAAATGACGGAGCCTCCCAATCGAGATCACCACCAGGCGAAGGCATCTCCGTAGCCGACCGAGCGTCGGGCACGGCTGCCACTCCCATGATCGAGATGCAAAGAACGAGGGAAAGGAGGAAAGGAATGCCCCACGGACCAACCGTGGCAGGGAAGCCCCAGGGCGGCTTCCCACAACCGTAGGTCCTCTGCTCGCCCACTGGTGGCCCGGAAACATGATCGGCCGACGGAGGCGAGCCCCGCGGCTTCAGCCGGAAGCTGCCGTCGGCAAAGTCCTCGTAGTCGTCGGTGTCGTAGCCTGTCAGGTCAGACGGGTGGACAGCGGCGTGATTCACCGTCTGCACGAAGCCTCCGAACTCACCGTGCGTCGCCTCCGTGGTGGTCACCCGCGCCGATTGAACTGGCGCGGGCTGTACATCCTCTACCTGCGAAACAGGCATAGCAGGGGCCGGCACGGCGGACGCCGATGCCGCCGCACCACCTGCCGGAACCTGCCCCTCCGGTGTGATCCCCGCCGCAGCGGCAGGGCCACACACCAGAGCCGATGCATGCTCCTCAACCGCACTCCCAGGAACAAAGGACGCGTGAGTGTAATGTACCTTCTCCTGGGCGGCCTGAACCTCAGTGGTGAGGGCATCAAGCCGCCGCAAGATGTCCTCGTCGTCGGTCTCGCCAGAAGGCGGAGGCGGTACGCTGAACCCGTAGGCCGACACGTCGATGCCGCCAACACCGCCCGCGGAAAGCACAGCGGGAGGACCGTAAGCCGACGCCGCACGGGCGAAGGCCTCTGGACCATCATCCGCAGCCTCCTGGAAGACCTGCACAAGCGCCAAGGTGTGGAGGCCCTCCGCATCCTCCTCCTCAATAGGAATGCAGAAGGCCGCTGCCGTGGCCGACGAATGCTGGCGTCCACCAAGAGGGCAGTCGCGGTACGCGTGATAGGTGTCACCTTTGCCCGCTTTCCGGCAGCGGTGGCAGAGGGGCTTCGCCTTCATGTTGTCCCTGTCGAACCCCACAGACGGTGCCGGGTGCACACCCACCCGATGGCCTCGTGGATGCTGCTTACCGCGCGGCTGCGGCTGTGGCTGTCGCTGAACCGCACCCGTGCGATTGCCTTGCACGAGCGCCTTCAAGGCGGCGATCTCCTCGAGCAGAACGGTGTACTCAGACGACGTGATAAGCGCAGAGGGCTTACCGCTCGCCCCCAGTGTCTGCTTCTCACGCGCCGACGCCCCCTCGTCCGACTGTGCCCATGCCTGGAAGATGGCCACGACGAGGGCCTGGAGCGAGCGGAGAGTCACCCCGCCGAGGTCACCCGCAAGCGGATAACGCACCTTCACCGCCGCGTAGAAGACCGGGTCGAGGCGGTTGTACAATGAGAGCTTGCGGGTCTCGTCGGTGGGTTGCCAGTCAGGAGCGCGGTTATCCCGCACCAGACGTTGCTCGCGAGCCAAGATCGGCTGCGGGTCAACGCCCGCGGGATAACGAAGAGCCGCGTGCTCCTGCTGGTGACTCTCACGTAGAGCTGCCGGTACGCTCCCCTTGATGATGTCGATAAGAGCACGACGTCCATCTCGGTCAGCCGAGGAGTCCGTACCCCGAAGCCAGGTGTCGGCCACAGAGTTCCGCTCCACGACGAGGGCCAAGACGTCATAGAGGAGCCCATTCACCTTCTCGATAACCAGAGAGGTGGGGTCGTCGAGGTCAAAGGGGGTCAAGTCCAGCCCAGCGGACTCAAACTCGGTCCGAAGCTGCACCACCAACTCGGAGAGACGGTCGGTGTCGTCAGTGCCACGATAATGATGTTTCTTGGAACCAAGGATATCCTCGCGGATACCCTTGGCCCAAGCCCGATGCAACCTCCCCTTGTAGACCACGTCAACAGCGGCGTGCTGGTCAACAAGATGTTTCCGCAACGCGACAGCGGTGTCGGAGTTGCTGGAAACAGCAGGGGGCACCACAGGTGGAGTGCTAGCGGTCGGAGTGTCCCGAACCGCATCCAAAAGCCGTATAGAGGCGTCCAAGTCGGAGTCCTTCAATAGGCGTTTGCGAGCTCGAGTAGACGTTGCCATACTTTTGAAAGCCAGAGAAAAGATGATGCGCGGGAGCACGTTTGGGTGTTGTGGCGGAAGTGGAGGGAAGACGCAACGGCAGAACGTGCGGAGCGGCGAAAAGAGCGGGGGGCACTTGCAAATGTCGATGTGGTCGAAGGCGTCCGGAGCACCAGCCCAAAATACGTAAACCAGCGGGATCAGTGCAGGCAGAACAACGCAAATGAACATTGCCACAACCGAGCAATAGCAACGCGCGGTGCCCATGACTCACTTGACCGCAAGAACGTCTACCGTAAAATCATGTCCAAATCCTAGTCGCACCCAAACGCGCAGAGTGCGCACCACCTCTAAGCGGCTGCTTAGCCAATCATATTAGAGATGGCAAGTGGAATGAGAAACGTGGATGGGGCCACGACCTACCGGAATATCCAAGTTACACTAGATATCAGAAACTCCCGTACTCGTGTGGATAAACTGTATAAAGATCCTAAATCAACTAAGCTAGATATGCCGGAACGGTCTCGGACGATGCTCGAGTCTAACCTACCTGTGACACGACGTGTGTCCTCAGTACAGGCTACAGATCAGTCGGAGTCAGGTGTTGGTCTAGGGATGCGTCGCCAGGGGCACGACCGGGACTCCGGTCGAGTGCCCCTATACGATTTAAATAGCAGTCGACAACGATGACACACCGATGGCACATCGTTGACCGCATCTTATGAGCAATGTGCAAGCAATATATCGCGAGTTGTGATGACGTGGCAAGTCGAGAAATATTGTTGCAAAGCATATTTCATGACGTGGCTCTGCATGATCACCAGTTAATCGAGGGCTGATGTGTCACAAATATATCATGAAGAGGTGCTAATTAGCCTCAATATGACCTGAGTCAGCTCTCTCAGGTCATATTGAGGCTAATTAGCACCTCTTCATACTATAATATATGGCTATCGTGCAAAAGAAAATTCTCGCACATAGCGGAGACACCTCTTCATACTATATATCGCTATCATGCAAATGAAAATTCTCGCACATGGCGGAGACGCACGCAGTCGCTGTTTTGCCGTGTCGAACCAAGGTGAAAATCGAGTTGGGAGCGCGAAGCAAAAAAATACTTCGCGATTGACCACGGATTCCAGTGGTGAAAACATACCAAGCGCGGTCGATCGAGCGCTGGCCTCTCTATCTGTGACATTCACATAGACATGCGACAACGAGCTGAAAGCCTGAAACGAGCTGTGGCCGCGCCGGCCGAACGCGATTTCCGACACGACCGGAGGATGGTCGTATATAAAACCTCTCCTCCGGACCATTTATAGAAATCTTTTTAATGGATCTAAACTAGGGAAAAAACGCGTTTCCGGAGGAACTGGACTGGCTATCGTATGGTATCAGCCAGAGCGGTATCCCGGTAGGCAAGTTCAAATATTATACGAAAACCCTATCGTGGGATGTGAAAGTGCATTTTAGCAGACCAAAAAACAATTGCGCGTTGGTCCTTGTGGAAGCGGGCCATGAATTTGACGTAACGAGCACCAGGTGCCGCGTTGCGTATCCCTTCCTCGCGAAGCATCCCTTCCTAAGCGCTGCCAAAATCTAGGGGTTAGGCAGCCCTGACAGGCAGGCCCCTTACCCTAGGTTTAGAAATCCGCCCATAGGTAGTGACCTAAGGGGCGTAACTAGATAGGCTAGTTAACTAGTTAGACCCAGTTACTACCAGTTATTGTTACTAGCTAGTTAATAAATTTCATTTTTATTAACTAACTGACCCTAGCTAGTTAATTAATTCGCACTAGCCGTGTGTGGCTAGTTAATCAATTTTATTAATCGAATCGACTACTTAGTGGAAGCAACGAGCCCCTACCATTTTAGAAAAATGTTAGTACGCGCACTAACGGTACGCTAAAGACCCACTACAGTAATCACCCACCTGTAAGAAAACAGAGAAATCCAGGTCAGTCAGCTTTTCTCATCGAGTTGGGTACCCGCCCGGCGTCAGCGTCATAAGAGAACGCTATGGATAGTGGACCGCGATCTCGTGAGCCAGCCAGCGAATTCCATAACCATCCACGTGGACACCTTCCCTAGCCAGCCCGTTCTCTTAAGGTGTTCATTTTCCGAGAAAATGGACCCTGAGAGCCGTGCGCAGCTTAAAGAATTAAAGCAAGATTTTGATGACGATCGTTATATCTGAAACAGACTATCAGGAACTTAAACCTTTAACCCCTAAACTGGTGTAAATATTTCGGCCCTTTTTGGGTAGTTTCGTGTTTTGTCACTTACAAGTGGCATCGGTTGCATACACGTGCTAGCTAAATCAACCATCCCTTAGGCATCGATTGGCCCAACATTTTGATAGGTTATACGCATATTTTGACGCAATATATCCGCTAATATATCGAAATTGCCGTCATAATTTTGGGGGTTTCCAAACACAAACCTTTACAAAGCCATTGATTAAAAACGGTATGGACAGCCCACAACCCATGGGACACCTTCAAAGCATCGGCTTTGATCATAGCTTCACGTTGATATGCTGCTTGGGGTATGGATACCACGTTTACGTGTCGCTTTATACGCTTATTGTATAAAAAACAAACAAAAAACAGAAAAAATACCATATTCTCAATGTTTTTCATACTTAAGCTCAAATTTCAACATTTTGCAGTTTTTTACCACCATAATGGATATATTTGATGCATTTACGATGAATGGTCACTTGGACGATGCCATATTCCATCCGGAATGCATTCGGGTCCACGGCAAGCGTCTAAAATGACGAATATCTACATTTCATCTCGATTTTATGCTTTTCACACAACGCTTTCCACACTTTCGAGGCACTTTTTCATGGATAAAAATGATGCTATGTGAGATATATAACATGCATATATCTAAAAGGCAAGTACTTCACCGTCAAGGATAGACATATTTGCAAGGCCTCAAACGGCGCTAGACCGGCTATGGTGATGATCGACGTTGTTGACACAAAAATACTAAAAAAACATCGCACGATTTGGGGTCGAAAATGACCCCAACACCAGTTTAGGGGTTAAGACAAGTTTTGTGCAAAAAATCATGAAAACCCATCAAATATACCATATTTGTCAATTTCCCGGCAAAGTTTTCTTAGTTTAAGAAATGCCTCTCCAGCTAGGCAGCCAGCGGTCATTTTCCTTATTTCAGGCCATCTCATAAGTCGGAAAATCCAGCCAGCTTTTCTCATCGAGTTGGGTACCCCTCCCCCCCCCCGAAACGCTGGCTATTTCCTTAACGTCGAGTTTCCTTAAATGTGAGTGATTACTGTAACTATATAAGAGTGCGGCGCGTTAGTGTGGATGTACGTACTCTAACGGCACACTAACGGCCACGTTAGTGTGCCGTTAGGGCATGCATTCTGTGCAACATACCTTAACGTCACATTAACGACATACTAACTGTGAGCATTAACAGGCAGTTAGTGTGACGTAAGTGTGCCGTTAGTGCATGCATTCTGTGCAAAATACCTTAACGACACCTTAACGGCAAACTAACTCAGTATGATCACTTGCGTTTAGGACATTAACTGTACCCTAAGTGTGCATACTAACGGAACAATAACGGAACAATAACGGAACAATAACGGAACAATAACGGAACAATAACGGAACAATAACGGAACACTAACGGCACACTAACAGAGAATATTAACAGGCAGTTAGTCCGTAGTTAGTGTATACGTAGTGCATACTTAGTGTACCTAAACCTTACACATTAACGGCATACTAATAACACACTAACTCCGTGCATTAACGGGTGGTTAGTACGTAGTTAACACACTGTTAGCATACATTAACTACATGCGAATTACACATTAACTGGTATCCTGGTGTATTAACGGTATACTATCTATGCCAGTGACGACATTGAGTTCGGTTGAAACCGTATACCGACGTACGGTTAATTTTCAGGCGACGCACTCGATACCGTCGGCTCTAGAAAAAATGCGATACCGTGTGACACCGTCACCGTCGGTTGAAATTGGGCAGCGCCCTCGGGTAAAACCGTAATCGATGCGTGAACTTCCATGACGATACCGCAACCGTCGATTCAAATCGGGTTTCGATATCGGCCATGAAACCGATACCGTGGAAACCGATGGCATCAGTGTATGCGACCGTTGGACCGAGGATGGCATGACATTGGCTCCAGGCCCAAGCCGCCGTCAGCAAGGATTCGTGCGCTTCTTATCTATCGCTTGCTGTCTTTACTGTGTTTGTGGCACGCGACTAATAATAAGGTCTCTCAAATTCTAAGCCCACGTCACTCTCACTTATGAATTTGGTGCCTCTGCGCTGTTCGGACCAGTCTTCAAGCTGAGAAGTTAAATGAATATTTGCTGTGCTGTGATATTTCCTTAGCTGGCGAAAACCGCAGTTCACTCGAAATGTTCGAGGGAAATGCAATGACGATACCGAAACCGACGGTATAAGTAACATCACGACGCCGCGAGAAACCGTAACCGATGATAACGAGTATGTCACGAACTCGAACACGTAAAGATGAAATAAGTGACGATACCGCACGGCATCGATACCGCCAAGACAGTTCGAGCCTCGATACCGTCGAGGACGATTTTGAACTCGATGTCGTCACTGATCTATGCACATTAAACAGGTATTGTTAGTGTGTCGTTAGTGTGCTGTTTGTGTGTTGTTAGTAGTATATTAACGACACACTATATGAGCTTCACGCAGCGCACGAAATCCGCAATAAATAGTGACATAAACAAGCAATGAAGATACGTGCGAAACAGGCTAGTTTTCAATAAAAAAAACCAATAGGTTGGTAACCTGCTAGTAGTCCTCACTAACTAGTGCTACTCATCCGGTGTCATCGGCCCCTTTCTGTGGACCCGCGAATGCATGTTCCAGCAATCCATACCGCACGTACTTGCCGTGCACTACGAGGTTGAGCTCCTTCGGGAGCTTTTTACCCCTCAACAGGTCCTCGTAATATTTTTCTGTGTCTTTGCTGAGGGTCTTGGTTTTAGCTTCATCCTCGCTGACATGCTTGTCCGTAGAGGAGAGGATGTGCTTTAAAACTTTCCACGCTTTTTGGTGCCACTCATCCGCACCAGTCTTCTTCGAATTGAATTGTTTCACCTGTCGAAAACGATATATACATGTTAGATATACATGGGTAATCTAAAAAGGTAACTTGGTGCTGAAATCTGTATAGGCAGCCCTGACTGGGAGTCCCGGTCAGGCCCCTATGACAGATCCCTAGGACCAACACTGGACTGCTGACTGATCTGTAGGTTCGTACTGTGACACACGCCGTGTCACAGGTAGGCTAGACTCCGAGACCGTCCGAGACCGTTCCGGGTATATCTAGCTTAGGGTTTATTTATCTTACACAGTTTATCCACACGAGTACGGGACTTTCTGATATCTAGTGTACTAGGATATTCCGGTAGGTCGTGGCCCCATCCACGTTTTCATTCCACTTGCTATCTTGGCCATGATTGGCTAAGCAGCCGCTTGAAGAGGTGGTGCGCACTTGCGCGTTTGGGTGCGACTAGGATTTGGACATGATTTTACAGTAGACGTCTTTTGCGGCTGCGAGTCATGGGCACCGCGCGTTGCTATTGCTCGGTTGTGGCAATGTTCATTTGCGTTGTTCTGCCTGCACTGATCCCGCTGGTTTACGTATTTTGGGCTGGTGCTCCGGACGCCTTCGACCACATCGACATTTGCAAGTGCCCCACGCTCTTTTCGCCGCTCCACACGTTCTGCCGTTACGTCAACCCTCCATTTCCGCCACAACGCCCAAGCGTGCTACCGCGCATCATCTTTTCTCTGGCTTTCAGAAGAATGGCGACATCTACACGAGCTCGTAAACGCCTATTGAAGGACTCCGACCTGGACGCCTCTATACGGCTTTTGGATGCGGTTCGGGACACTCCGACCGCTAGCACTCCACCTGTGGTGCCCCCTGCTGTTTCCAGCAACTCCGCCACCGCTGTCGCGTTGCGGAAACATCTTGTTGACCAGCACGCCGCTGTTGACGTGGTCTACAAGGGGAGGTTGCATCGGGCTTGGGCCAAGGGTATCCGCGAGGATATCCTTGGTTCCAAGAAACATCATTATCGTGGCACTGACGACGCGGACCGCCTCTCCGAGCTGGTGGTGCAGCTTCGTACGGAGTTTCAGTCCGCTGGGCTGGATTTGACTCCCTTTGACCTTGGCGACCCCACCTCTCTGGTTATCGAGAAGGTTAATGGGCTTCTCTACGACGTGTTGGCCCTCGTCGTGGAGCGCAACTCAGTGGCGGACACCTGGCTTCGCGGTACGGACTCTTCGGCTGACCGAGATGGACGTCGTGCCCTCATCGACATCATCAAGGGGAGCGTGCCGACAGTCCTTCGCGAGAGCCACCAGCAGGAGCATGCGGCGCTTCGTTATCCCGCAGGCGTTGACCCGCAGCCGATCTTGGCTCGTGAGCAACGTCTGGTGCGGGATAACCGCGCTCCTGACTGGCAGCCCACCGACGAGACCCGTAAGTTGTCCCTCTACAACCGCCTCGACCCTGTGTTCTACGCGGCGGTGAAGGTGCGGTACCCGCTTGCGGGTGACCTTAGCGGGGTCACTCTCCGCTCGCTCCAGGCGCTCGTCGTGGCCATCTTTCAGGCCTGGGCGCAGTCGGATGATGGGGCGGCAGTGCGTGAGAAGCAGACACTGGGGGCGGGCGGTAAGCCCTCCGCCCTTATCACGTCTTCTGAGTACGCGGTCCTTCTCGACGAGATCGCCGCCTTGAAGGCGCTTGTGCAGGGCAATCGTGCGGGCGCGGCTCAGCGACAGCAGCAGCCGCAGCCGCGCGGTAAGCAGCATCCGCGAGGCCATCGGGTGGGTGTGCTCCCGGCACCGTCTGTGGGGTTCGACAGGGACAGCATGAAGGCCAAGCCCCTTTGCCACCGTTGCCGCAGGGCGGGCAAAGGGGACGCCTATCACGCGTACCGCGACTGCCCTCTTGGTGGGCGCCAGCATTCGTCGGCCACGGCAGCGGCCTTCTGCATTCCTATTGAGGAGGAGGATGCGGAGGGCCTCCACACCCTGGCGCTTGTGCAGGTCTTCCAGGAGGCTGCCGATGATGGTCCGGAGGCCTTTGCCCGTGCGGCGTCGGCTTACGGTCCTCCCGCTGTGCTTTCCGCGGGCGGTGTTGGCGGCATCGACGTGTCGGCCTACGGGTTCAGCGTACCGCCTCCGCCTTCTGGCGGGACCGACGACGAGGACATCTTGCGGCGGCTTGATGCCCTCACCTCTGAGGTTCAGGCCGCCCAGGAGCAGGTACATTACACCCACGCATCCTTTGTTCCTGGGAGTGCGGTTGAGGAGCATGCATCGGCTTTGGTGTGTGGCCCTGCCGCTGCGGCGGGGATCACACCGGAGGGGCAGGTTCCGGCAGGTGGTGCGGCGGCATCGGCATCCGCCGTGCCGGCCCCTGCTATGCCTGTTTCGCAGGCGAAGGATGTACGGCCCGCGCCAACTCAATCGGCGCGGGTGACCACCACGGAGGCGACGCACGGTGAGTTCGGAGGCTTCGTGCAGACGGTGAATCACGCCGCCGTCCACCCGTCTGACCTGACAGGCTACGACACCGACGACTACGAGGACTTTGCCGACGGCAGCTTCCGGCTGAAGCCGCGGGGCTCGCCTCCGTCGGCCAATCATGTTTCCGGGCCACCCGTGGGCGAGCAGAGGACCTACGGTTGTGGGAAGCCGCCCTGGGGCTTCCCTGCCACGGTTGGTCCGTGGGGCATTCCTTTCCTGCTTTCCCTCGTTCTTTGCATCTCGATCATGGGAGTGGCGGCCGTGCCCGACGCTCGGTCGGCTACGGAGATGCCTTCGCCTGGTGGTGATCTCGTTTGGGAGGCTCCGTCATTTTTCTCTACGAATGATTTTCTTGATCCGGTGATGACGGCTCAGGGTCTCCTATTGCCTGACGATGTGCCACAGCTTCAGCCGCCCGAGCCTCCTGACACCTTGAGTTTTTTAGCATTTCAGGATTTGGCTCAAGCGGATTTGGGTATTGACATGGCATTCTACTACGGCATGGCCTTACATGAGAGCGGTCCTCTGGATGTTCAGCACTATTATGGAGCTGGTTACTTTACTTCCTACTATGGGATGGACTTCCGTGAGGCCACCGTTGACTACTTTGGTACTGTCGATTGACTTCTTGCTCACTCTGGAGGCACACCAACATGGTGGTGTGCAGAACTCCTGTGACCTCAAAGACTTCTTCAATCTGGTTTATGTTTTGCTTTGACTACTTTACAATCTTCAAACTGACTTGCTAGCACGGTTCCTTTCACTTGTTTAGCGGTGCCTTAATTGCCCGTATGCTTCTGCTCACGTGCTACCTAGAGGTTTCCAATTTGTGTATCAGAATAGCACAGTTGGATTGGCAGTTAGACTTGTCACCTAGCTTCTGCCCTAAACTTACATCTTACATTTTCTGACCCTCCTAGTCAGTCACCACCCACAGTGCTGGGGTGGTGTGCTGAAATCTGTATAGGCAGCCCTGACTGGGAGTCCCGGTCAGGCCCCTATGACAGATCCATATGACCAACACTGGACTGCTGACTGATCTGTAGGTTCGTACTGTGACACACGCTGTGTCACAGGTAGGCTAGACTCCGAGACCGTCCGAGACCGTTCCGGGTATATCTAGCTTAGGGTTTATTTATCTTATACAGTTTATCCACACGAGTACGGGACTTTCTGATATCTAGTGTACTTGGATATTCCGGTACTTGGAAAATGCTGAGAACCTAACACACTAACTGGACGACACTTAGTATCCAGAAGGCACACTAACGGATCGCTAACGGGACGCTAACGTTAAAGCATGCATATATTTCTCACCTTGATGGACAAAAACTCCGGAGGGAGTTTAATGTCGGACCGTCCCGGGCGGTGGACGGTTTCAGCGTGCACTTCGCAGGCTGATATCGTCCCGGCCAGGAGGGGCCAGGGCTCTTCATGACTACTATGACTACAGTTGAATAGTATTCTCTCATCGGTCGTACTCATGACTTGAGTAGTACCGCGCTTCCCTGACTCGTGACTTGAGTAGTACGGCGGGCGGTGAACTCATAACTTGAATAGTACCACATGCGGCCAACTCACGATTTATTCACGTATTCATGACTAAAACACTAGATTCCCCCTTAAAATTTGCTTATGCCCACCTTGAGGCTTGAGCACGGTGCTGGGTCCTACATGGCTCTAGCGCTCTACGCTCTAACCGGAGATGATGAGTGTTTGGCACGATAGGTGTATGTGTGGTGAGCTCAGCAAGCCATCATATGCTCGATGTATCGTGCTACATCACGAGATCTCGATTTTACAGTGTCATCCTCACTTGCTCACCGCCTTCCGCACTTTCACGAATGACATAAAATACCCTACGATTTTTGGGTTCCGGTCTGGATATGCCGATGATGAGTGTTTGGCACGATAGGTGTATGTGTTGTGAGCTCAGCAAGCCATCATATGCTCGATGTATCGTGCTACATCACGAGATGTCGATTTTCATCAAGTAGTTCCATCGCTCTGTACAATTGTGCACGAAAACTCTGTCGCATACTGCCCTGCTTTCGGTCCCAATTCAACTAGTTTATCCGAAACAACTGCAAAAAACTTGTAAACTTCAGCATTTGGAAATGCAAGGTGAGGAAAGCTTGGGTGTCGACCAGAAACAACGCCCGAAGCTACCGATTCCAGGACGGGCATATTATCTTTTCCCTCATCATCCAAAGGAAAAGTGTCATAGAAGTACTCCAGAAACGGCATTGGGTATTTAATCCAAAAGATCTCTCCACTAGAATCACCAGGCTCGAGGCTACCAGTACCACTTGGTCCCATTTCTTGCACTTGAAACGCCTGCGAAGGCGCGACTTTTCCAGCTATTGCATGCGCGGCTGAGTATTCCCTGATCGTGCACAAGAAAGTGTTGTTTCTCTCCTCCTCGCTCATGCGACCTGAAGCTAAAGTCCAAAAGACCCTGGGAGCTGTATCTGCTTTCCTACATGCTCGAGCGGTTTTTTTAGCAAAGGATATTTCGTTATGTCGAGAGTCTGCTGAATGCTGGAGGCCTTACGTTTTCGTGGCATAGCGAGCGGCTGCGGAGTAAAAGTGAAGAGCGAACGTGAACATCAAACTGGAGTAACACTAAGCTGGCAGTACGTAAAAATTATCCGTAGTAGTCATGATCGTAGTCATTTTGTGATTAGTACACGGGTCATCGAAGTCATGATTTGAGTAGTACAGTGACCACCCAAGCCATGACTTGAGTAGTACGGCATCAACCCTCGAACTCATGTTTTGAATAGTACAAAAAAACGACTATTCAAGCGACTAATCGTGAATACCGTAGTAGTCATGAAGAGCCTTGGGAGGGGCACGGTCTTTTTCAACGTCAACGGAGGGTTCGACGTGAAATAGTCCTTTGGATCGAGGATTTCGGACGGGATAAGTGGTTCATCGGAATCCGTCGGTCGGGCGTAGAGGTACACCTCTTTACCGACAGGGTACCGCTTTGCCACGGTGACAAAAATTATTAGTATTATTAGTATTATTACTATTATATTAGTATTATTACTATTATTACTATTAGAAATATTAATAGTATTGTTAGTATTGTTATCATAACATACATCATATTATAATATATACGATATATCATTACTATTATATCATGACATTATTATTATATTATTATGATATTTAAAAGTTTTGCGCGAGTCGAGGAAGGGGCGACTCTAGACGTCTCGAGCCTTAGTACAGTACAAACACGTTTTTGCTGTAGCACTAGTTTCCCGGTAGCGGTTTTTGAATGGTGTGAATATGGAACTCTTTAGGAAAGTCTTACGAGTCAAGAAGGGCAATTTTGACGCGTTCAAGTATTGAGGTGTAATAATCGCCTTAGGGCAGCTATGTCGCGTTAGCATTGCGGCGTAAGAATCGACTTAGGAAAGTTTTGCGCGAGTCGAGAAGGGGCAACTCTGTTGCGTTAGTTTTGAGGTGTAGGAATACCCTTAGGAAAGTGTTGCGTGAGTCGATAAAGCCTATCCAACACCAGGTGGGAAGGATGTCATGGCCTGATCGCGTCATGGTGACCTGAAATCGCGACCTGACCTCATCAAGGCGTGACACAAGCGTTGCCACGCTCGTGTCGCCGGCGATTTCTGGCGAAATCGCTTCCTCACGCCACGTCAGTCGTCACGCGTTGTCGCTCGCGGGAAAACTGTTACCTCACGGAAATTCATATGTCGCTTTGTACAAAATCTTGTCGTTTTCTACAGTTTTCCCATGTACTTAAATATGGAATTTACCACAGGTCCCATGCCATCTTCACTGAAAACGTGAAAAGTCCATTCTATATTTTAAAGCATACAATTATATTATTGTATTATTGTTTAAAGCATATAATCGTATAATCATATAATTATATAAAGAAATTACGGAATCTAATATATTTACTGTACGTCATAATATACACAAGTATTATATTTATATTTGTATTTATAACATACTGTCTGGTATGGAGACGAGGGCGATATGGTGGGGGGAAGGTGGGGAGGGGGGGGAGGTTGGATATGTCGATAGCCGCGCAGGGGGTGGGGGAGGAGCCGGACGGATCCATGGACATAAAAGTCGGGTATTGACGCCCGATATTGTTTTATCGATTAATCGCAGAAATCGTGCCTATCGATTTTATTCCGTTGCCGAAATAATAATAAAAACATCCTCCACCCGCCCGCCCCCCATAGTTGATTTAATTTATCCCCCCACATTAATAAAATAAAACAAATCTTATTAAATATGATACTTATGTGGGGAAGTGAAGAGGAGGGGGTGATAGTTGGGACCCCGGCACACCCTATGCCCCATGCCCCACTTGCACACCCTATGCCCCATGCTCCTTGCTTACCCTATGCCCCATGCCCCACGGCGAGACCGTATCCCCATGCCCACGGACGGACCTTATGCCCCATGCCCCACTTTGCGACTATATGCCCCATGCCCCACGACGGACCCGTATGCCATGGCCATGGGGCATACGGTGTGGGGCATGGGGCTCTGTGGGGCATGGGGCATAGGTGTGCGTGAGCATGCTTCTGCCGGTGGGGCATGGGAGCCTGGGAGCATGGGGCATAAGTACAGAGCATGGGGCATAGGAGGTGTGCCGGCCCCAACCATCAACAACCCCCGCCAAGTATTACATATTTAATAATATTTATTTATTTTATTAATGTGAAGAGAGAAGAGACAAATTAAATCAGCTATGAACGAACTGCGAAGTGGAGGTGTTTTTATTATTATTTCGGCAACGGAATAAAGTCATTAGGCACGATAAGACAATATCGGGCGTCAATGCCCGACTTTTATGTCCATGGATCCGTCCGGCTCCTCCCCCCCCACCCCCTGCGCGGCCTCGACATATCCAACCTCCCCCCTCCCCACCTTCCCCCCACCATTGACCATATCGCCCTCGTCTCCATACCAGACAGTATGTTATAAATACAAATATAAATATACTACTTGTGTATATTATGACGTACAGTAAATATATTAGATTCCGTAATTTCTTTATATAATTATATGATTATACGATTATATGCTTTAAACAATAAGGGACAGGGTACGGGCGCTGGGAACTTGACAAACTTTTCTGATGACTGCATGTCACGGCTGCGTCTATCGCGTGAGACAGTGACCACAATGAACGTCGCCGGCAGCAGACGGTGAACACATGTCACATCGACATCGCGGACACCATTGCCGCTGCCGATGCCGTTGCGTGACTGCTTTACTCGTTACTGTGACACTCGTTCTTCGTTGACCCATCCCAATCCGCAATTGCATCGTAAAATTCTTCAGCTACAGTGACACGCAATTTCTTCAACGTTCCGCCGCCTCATGGGGCGAACGGTGCTGTGACTGCTGTGATACACGCAGGGATTTCCAAAGTGCTCGGCTACTTTTATTTTTCAGTTCGCTTATCATAATGTGTAAACTTATGATACTATGTGTGCGCAGGTCATGTCGCAGGTATCCGATTGCGAGGAGGGACGCGCGCTCTTGAGATGTGGAAGTCGAGGTTGGCGAAAGCCAACCTTGCTTGGGATGAAACCCAACCATATCGAACTTATCGCATATATTTCACGTTTGCATCCTTGGCATCTATGCAAAGTATGAGGAGCATTGAGTGGACATAAGTCTTAGGCTGTTTTGGTTTTGGGTTCATGGCGCATTCGTGACCTCTTGGGGTGTGGAAGTCGAGGTTGGTCTAAACCAACCTTGCTTGGGATGAAACCCAACCACATCGAACTTATCTCATCGGTACATTTTTCTCAGTGAACCTGTAAGGTTTGAGCCTCAAACGGCTAGGACAAGTTCGTAGGCTGATTTTGTTTTCCATGTTTTATTACGACCCCAAAAAACAAAATCAGCCATCGCCTTAACGTTCTCGAAAGACCTTCAAACTTGTAATATATATTACTTAACTAAGATAGGTGCGATAAGATAATCCGATGTGATTGGGTTTCATCCCAAGCAAGGTTGGTTTAGACCAACCTCGACTTCCACACCCCAAGGGGTCGCGAATGCGCCATGAACCAAAAACCAAAACAGCCTAGGACTTATGCTCACTCAATGCTCCTCATACTTTGCATAGATGCCAAGGATGCAAACGTGAAATGTGTATATCTTAATGCGATACGTTCGATATGGTTGGGTTTCATCCCAAGCAAGGTTGGCATTCGCCAACCTCGACTTCCACATCTCAAGAGCGCGCGTCCCTCCTCGCAATCGGATACCTGCGACATGACCTGCGCACACATAGTATCATAAGTTTACACATTATGATAAGCGAACTGAAAAATAAAAGTAGCCGAGCACTTTGGAAATCCCTGCGTGTATCACAGCAGTCACAGCACCGTTCGCCCCATGAGGCGGCGGAACGTTGAAGAAATTGCGTGCTGTAGCTGAAGAATTTTACGATGCAATTGCGGATTGGGATGGGTCAACGAAGAACGAGTGTCACAGTAACGAGTAAGCAGTCACGCAACGGCATCGGCAGCGGCAATGGTGTCCGCGATGTCGATGTGACATGTGTTCACCGTCTGCTGCCGGCGACGTTCATTGTGGTCACTGTCTCACGCGATAGACGCAGCCGTGACATGCAGTCATCAGAAAAGTTTGTCAAGTTCCCAGCGCCCGTACCCTGTCCCAAACAATAATACAATAATATTGGGGAAAAAATCGGAGATGGAATCGAAGATCCCCCTCTTTTGAAAAATCGGGAAATATAATTCAGTGGCTCTTAACACTGTGTCATTGTCGAATTCCCCTTAACAGTGCGAAAAAATGAAGCCAGACACTGTGACACTGTACGCTGTATACGATTTCTGTCTCAGTTTTTTATACGTCTTCATTCTTCAAATCTGAGAAATGTGTGAACGGATTCCGAAAATTCAGTGGCTCTTAACACTGTGTCATTGTCGAATTCCCCTTAACAGTGCGAAAAAATGAAGCCAGACACTGTGACACTGTACGCTGTATACGATTTCTGTCTCAGTTTTTTTTACGTCTTCATTCTTCAAATCTGAGAAATGTGTGAACGGATTCCGAAAATTCAGTGGCTCTTAACACTGTGTCATTGTCGAATTCCCCTTAACAGTGCGAAAAAATGAAGCCAGAATCGCAGGCTGTACAATGTACGCTGTACACGACACAGAGTAGAGCTGTGACACACGACACAGTGAGCTGTGACACACGACTCAGTGTGTCACTGTACACACGACACGACACGACACGACACGACACGACACGACACGACACGACAGTATAAATAAAATTAAATATAAATATAAAGGTCATCCATGAATGACAAGGTATGACTTCACAGTGCGGTAATAATTAGAATTTTTAATTATATTTAGCAGATCATCAGTGAATAATGAAGGGGGGGGTCTGGGGGGGACAGGCCCCCCCAGCGGTAGCCCCACATTACATGCAGTTCGTTACGCCAAATGACAACGTATGACTTCACACGGCGTTAATAATGTAATTCAGGTCATCGAAAAATGAAGGGAGTGCAGGGCCAGACCCCAGTGAGTATATAATTCGGTCGCTCTTAACACTGTGTCATTGTCGAGAATTCCACCGAATTCCCCTTAACAGTGCCAAAAAATGAAGCCGGATCGTAGGCTATGCATGCAAGAGTGCAGGGAGTGCGGGGGGGCAGGCCCCCGGCCAATCTCCACTTGCCCTTAGATAGAGTTGGACATGGGGAAGGAGTCAGGTCCGTTACGCGGGGGGTCGAGGCGGAGACCGACTTCGTATGTGGTTCCCGCTGGGGATGGGGGGATCTGGGGGGCGGAGCCCCACCAGTGGTCTAATTCTAAAAACTCCAGCAGCACATTAGGTATAATAGAACCTAGATATTTGAATACCTTAATATTTAGAGATATTTGAAATATCAATGCCCTTAATTTGACGACCTTGGTGGAGAATGCGTTGGCTTATCTGATTTCTAGAAGTATCAACCAATACGATTTCAACCGAATCGTTATTATCCAATGAAAGTGTTTAGACATATATCAGCCAACCAGCAGATAGGGAGGCATGAAATAATATCGGTGTGTTGATACACACAACTTAAAGATATTAGTCGCGATTCGAGGAGTATAAAGGGCCTACTTTTGAATTCAGCTTCATTTTACTTTCAATTCACTTCACATCTTCAGTCTTCAACCTCAACTTTCCAACACATCTAATATGTCTCAACAACAATTCAACCAACTGTCAGGCGTGGAATTCATGGAAAAGGTCATGAGTGGCGCAACCGCTGCCACCCTCGGGAAAACCGAAGTGCTTGTAACCATCACCGAGAATCCCACTCAGGGAATGTCGAAGGGAATCAGCCCGAAGACAATGTTGACGATGTTCATATGCTCGTATGACGGTGTCCCAATAAGCATTGTCGTATGGAACACGGGAATATTTTCTTCACTGGTATGTATTTTTTTTTGTTTTGAATTCCTTAAACGTTAAGTATGGAAAAAATTAAATTTCTGAAAATTTTGCTGTGCTGTTTCGGCTTCGCAGATGTCTCAAGCCCTGCAGACCTCCGACAGTCCGGTTGCTTATCGACTTCTGATGAGCCCTGAAACTGTGATCGTCAAGCAGGCGACAGAATATGAGAGAAACCGTTGCATTGCAATGGTGTCCCTCACCATCTTGTCGCCTGCGTTCCTGCAGCCCATGAGGCAGAAGCTGCCCGACGACTTTTTGCTGGAGTTTGGCGGGCCTGCCCTCTGGTCTGGCAACTTCAGGGTGTTTGGGGAGGATGACACCAATGAGGAGTTGGAGTATACTCCCCCGCCATTCAAGAAAACAAAATCTGCTTCGTCCTCACCTGCGATGGCTCCCAGAGGGCTTTTCCCATCTAGCCCAGGCGCAGGGGCTAGCGCAAGCGCAGCTGCTGTGGTTAGCGCAGAGCCTGTCCCTGCGGCAGCCACGCCAGAACCTGACTACATTGTGGCAGCCGCTGTTAACTTGAAGGAAAATGTAAATGTCTCGAAGCCCAAAGCTGCTGGTAAGGGTAAAGGTACATCTAAGCCATAGGCTGCTAATAGTAAAGCATAGGAAGCTACTAGTCGTATGTTACATCAATAAGACTAAGAAGTAGGACTTGTATGTTGCTCAAGTGAAATAAGTAAGTGCATGCATATCGAGCAGTGCACATTGTTGATTTACACAAGAATTGCATATGTACATATGAATAAGCTAGGATTGCTAGAAATGAAATATTATTGTATTGCTATTAGTCTATTATCTATTGCTATTAGTCTAGAAATGCTTCACATCCAGAGGAATCTGAATCACTATATTGTTCCACCTCGTCGCTATTGATACGGTTACCTTTACTATTCAATCTGCAACCAGTGTTGTTTTGAGTAGGGCGTAACAGTTTAACTATGGCTTTTTGTAAAGAAACAGAAATTTTGTTTTTTTGTTTTTTATATAGCGTAAAAATTTGTAATGCAATGATTTGAAATGCATATTTTAATGACGTTAAAGAAAATGTCGGTTCACTTCTAGGGACAAGTGTATACTCGAGTTCAATGGATTTCAAGCGACAGATCCTCTAAATCGAATGAAGTCTAATTATCAAATTGTTTATGTAGATTTGATACATCTGCTTTCGATCCGATCTTCTTGTCTTATCTTAAATGCGACAACGGTTAATTATTCTATCGCGAATAGAGGATTTACACAACCCATAATTTCCTCAGGCAGGTAAGTAAGGTACATCTAAGCCATAGGCTGCTAATAGTAAAGCATAGGTAGCTACTAGCAGTTTTCTAGTCGTAACAGTTTAACTATGGTTTTTTGTAAAGAAACAGAAATTTTGTTTTTTTGTTTTTTATATAGCGTAAAAATTTCTAATGCAATGATTTGAAATGCATATTTTAATGACGTTAAAGAAAATGTCGGTTCACTTCTAGGGACAAGTGTATACTCGAGTTCAATGGATTTCAAGCGACAGATCCTCTAAATCGAATGAAGTCTAATTATCAAATTGTTTATGTAGATTTGATACATCTGCTTTCGATCCGATCTTCTTGTCTTATCTTAAATGCGACATTTATCTTAAATGCGACGTTATCTTAATTAACGACAATGGTTAATTATTCTATCGCGAATAGAGGATTTACACAACCCATAATTTCCTTCATTAGGCCTCACGAAAATCTGTCTCTAATTCCCTCAGCGTTCAACGAAGGCCAGAGCCGCAGCCAGAGCCACAGCCGCAGCCACAGCGCAGCAGCAACCACAGCGACTGGGGTAAGCTGACTTGCCATGGACTTCTCAGCAAAGATGTGAGTGCGGCGTGGTTGGAAAGTGTGAGAATTCATCTGAGACTTGCCATGGGCTTGCTTCATAACTATACCTAGTTTTTGTTTAAGATATTTGGTGTTTTCATCATCCGCAGCCAGAGCGAGCCAGAGCCACAGCCGCAGCCACAGCGCATCCAGAGCCACAACCGCAGCCAGAGCCACAGCCGCAGCGCAGCAGCAACCACGGCGACTGGGGTAAGCTGACTTGCCATGGGCTTCTCAGCAAAGATGTGAGTGCGGCGTGGTTGGAAAGTGTGAGAATTCATCTGAGACTTGCCATGGGCTTGCTTCATAACTATACCTAGTTTTTGTTTAAGATATTTGGTGTTTTCATCATCCGCAGCCAGAGCGAGCCAGAGCCACAGCCGCAAGCCGCAGCCACAGCGCATCCAGAGCCACAGCCGCAGCCAGAGCCACAGCCGCACAGCGCAGCAACCACAGCGACTGAGGTAAGCTGACTTGCCATGGGCTTCTGGACAGCAAAGATGTGAGCCTGCGGCGTGTACTTGTTATATGCTGGCGGAGTGAAAGTGTATGTATATAAAGTGTATCAACACAGCATGCAACATCGATACCGGCATGCGACATCGATGCCGGCATGCGACATGCATGATATATACTACATTAATGATGCTGCATCCGCATAATTATTAATCGATGCATGCGCGCGATGCGTATGCTCGTATTAATCAACACAGCATGCGACATCGATACCGGCATGCGACATGCACGATGTATACTATATTAATGATGCTGCATCCGTGCATAATTATTAATCGATGCATGCGCGCGATGCGTATGCTCGTATTAATCAACACAGCATGCAACATCGATACCGACATGCGACATGCATGCATACTATATTAATGATGCTGCATCCGCGCATAATTATTAATCGATGCATGCGCGCGATGCGTATGCTCGTATTAATCAACACAGCATGCGACATCGATACCGGCATGCGACATGCGTGTATACTATATTGATGATGCTGCATCCGTGTCCGCGCATAATTATTAATCGATGCATGCGCGCGATGTGTATGCTCGTATTAATCAACTAATAATTGCTATATTAATTGCTCGTATTAATCAACACAGCAACAATGATAAGTACAAGCCCTCCTCTTCCACCCCTAGGCAATGATGAAGATCCAAAGGGATTTGGATTCAACTTATGCAACCCGATACGTAGTCCGGCAACATTGATATACACAAGTTCATTTCTTTCACCGGATGAATATAAGAGCAGTACATCTGACTATGTTCGAAGTCCTGCAATACTTCTTCCCTCCACTGAAAAGGACAACAAACTTGATGGGCACAATTCGAGCCCAATTGACGCAAGTGACAGACCAGCCATATTCACATGCACACACAATCCTTACACAACCCTCAGGATTGACCAAGAACCAATTGAATACACGCAGGTCATGAGTATGAAACATATGCTCGCGAGAGTGACACACGCAGGTCATGAGTATGAAACATATGCTCGCGAGAGTGACACACGCTGCTTGTTGAGTGACACCCCTTGGTTGCCACATATTAGCATAACATGACCTGAGAATCATGCCAGCCATGCCAACATGAACATGACTTGAGAACCCCCAAGTCCTCTGTTATGAGTATGACGAATAGCTCATGAAAGTGACACACACTGCTTGGAGAGTGACACCCCTTAGTCGAGAGAGAGTGGCACCCGCTGTTCATGAAGTGACACACGCGGCTCGAGAGAGAGTGACATATGATGCACGAGAGAGTGACACACGCTGCTGGAGGGAGTGACACACGCTGCTGGAGGGAGTGGAGTGACACACGCTGCTTGGAGAGTGACACCCCTTGATTGCCACATATCAGCATAACATAACCAGAGAATCATCCAGCACATGCCAACATGAACATAACTTGAGAACCCCCTGCTCGAGAGAGTAGCATCCTCTATTATGAGTATGAGACATGTGCTCGACAAAGTGACATAAGTGACACCCCTTGGTCGAGAGAGAATGGCACCCGCTGTTCATGAAGTGACACACGCGGCTCGAGAGAGAGTGACGCCTGCTGTTGAGAGAGTAAATATCAAAAAGAATATGTATGCATATGAATATCTGAATGATACTCAATCATTGGGTCATGAATGTGTTCTTATTGGGTGTGCTGGAATATTTAAGGTTTCAACTTTTGGATGTGGCAGTCGATCCTTCATATGTAATAACCGAGAAGGCAACTTCTTGGGCATGTGTTGGATCTGCACTTTAGTTTAAAGATGCGCCACTATCACATCAGTTAGGCCTTTATTTCTAGCAAACCTGCTTTGACACCAGATATTAGCATAACATGATCTGAGAATCATGCCAGCCATGCCAACATGAACATGACTTGAGAACCCCCTTCTCCAGAGAGTAGCATCCTCTGTTATGAGTATGACGAATAGCTCATGAAAGTGACACACACTGCTTGGAGAGTGACACCCTTTAGTCGAGAGAGAATGGCACCCGCTGTTCATGAAGTGACACTCTGACACATGGGAACTCTATGTATGTAATCCTGAATACATCACTTCATATGTGTATCTAAACGAACTATGTCATTGGGTCCTGGAGTTTTGTTAGTTGGGT
>LGRX02025074.1:0-78254 GCA_001247695.2 Cymbomonas tetramitiformis | reverse complement strand
AAATTTTGTTTTTTTGTTTTTTATATAGCGTAAAAATTTGTAATGCAATGATTTGAAATGCATATTTTAATGACGTTAAAGAAAATGTCGGTTCACTTCTAGGGACAAGTGTATACTCGAGTTCAATGGATTTCAAGCGACAGATCCTCTAAATCGAATGAAGTATAATTATCAAATTGTTTATGTAGATTTGATACATCTGCTTTCGATCCGATCTTCTTGTCTTATCTTAAATGCGACAACGGTTAATTAATCTATCGCGAATAGAGGATTTACACAACCCATAATTTCCTCAGGCAGGTAAGTAAGGTACATCTAAGCCATAGGCTGCTAATAGTAAAGCATAGGTAGCTACTAGCAGTTTTCTAGTCGTAACAGTTTAACTATGGTTTTTTGTAAAGAAACAGAAATTTTGTTTTTTTGTTTTTTATATAGCGTAAAAATTTGTAATGCAATGATTTGAAATGCATATTTTAATGACGTTAAAGAAAATGTCGGTTCACTTCTAGGGACAAGTGTATACTCGAGTTCAATGGATTTCAAGCGACAGATCCTCTAAATCGAATGAAGTCTAATTATCAAATTGTTTATGTAGATTTGATACATCTGCTTTCGATCCGATTTTCTTGTCTTATCTTAAATGCGACATTTATCTTAAATGCGACGTTATATTAATTAACGACAATGGTTAATTATTCTATCGCGAATAGAGGATTTACACAACCCATAATTTCCTTCATTAGGCCTCACGAAAATCTGTCTCTAATTCCCTCAGCGTTCAACGAAGGCCAGAGCCGCAGCCAGAGCCACAGCCGCAGCCACAGCGCAGCAGCAACCACAGCGACTGGGGTAAGCTGACTTGCCATGGGCTTCTCAGCAAAGATGTGAGTGCGGCGTGGTTGGAAAGTGTGAGAATTCATCTGAGACTTGCCATGGGCTTGCTTCATAACTATACCTAGTTTTTGTTTAAGATATTTGGTGTTTTCATCATCCGCAGCCAGAGCGAGCCAGAGCCACAGCCGCAGCGCAGCAGCAACCACGGCGACTGGGGTAAGCTGACTTGCCATGGGCTTCTCAGCAAAGATGTGAGTGCGGCGTGGTTGGAAAGTGTGAGAATTCATCCGAGACTTGCCATGGGCTTGCTTCATAACTATACCTAGTTTTTGTTTAAGATATTTGGTGTTTTCATCATCCGCAGCCAGAGCGAGCCAGAGCCACAGCCGCAAGCCGCAGCCACAGCGCATCCAGAGCCACAGCCGCAGCCAGAGCCACAGCCGCACAGCGCAGCAACCACAGCGACTGAGGTAAGCTGACTTGCCATGGGCTTCTGGACAGCAAAGATGTGAGCCTGCGGCGTGTACTTGTTATATGCTGGCGGAGTGAAAGTGTATGTATATATAAAGTGTATCAACACAGCATGCAACATCGATACCGGCATGCGACATCGATGCCGGCATGCGACATGCATGATATATACTACATTAATGATGCTGCATCCGCATAATTATTAATCGATGCATGCGCGCGATGCGTATGCTCGTATTAATCAACACAGCATGCGACATCGATACCGGCATGCGACATGCACGATGTATACTATATTAATGATGCTGCATCCGTGCATAATTATTAATCGATGCATGCGCGCGATGCGTATGCTCGTATTAATCAACACAGCATGCAACATCGATACCGACATGCGACATGCATGCATACTATATTAATGATGCTGCATCCGCGCATAATTATTAATCGATGCATGCGCGCGATGCGTATGCTCGTATTAATCAACACAGCATGCGACATCGATACCGGCATGCGACATGCGTGTATACTATATTGATGATGCTGCATCCGTGTCCGCGCATAATTATTAATCGATGCATGCGCGCGATGTGTATGCTCGTATTAATCAACTAATAATTGCTATATTAATTGCTCGTATTAATCAACACAGCAACAATGATAAGTACAAGCCCTCCTCTTCCACCCCTAGGCAATGATGAAGATCCAAAGGGATTTGGATTCAACTTATGCAACCCGATACGTAGTCCGGCAACATTGATATACACAAGTTCATTTCTTTCACCGGATGAATATAAGAGCAGTACATCTGACTATGTTCGAAGTCCTGCAATACTTCTTCCCTCCACTGAAAAGGACAACAAACTTGATGGGCACAATTCGAGCCCAATTGACGCAAGTGACAGACCAGCCATATTCACATGCACACACAATCCTTACACAACCCTGATTGACCAAGAACCAATTGAATACACGCAGGTCATGAGTATGAAACATATGCTCGCGAGAGTGACACACGCAGGTCATGAGTATGAAACATATGCTCGCGAGAGTGACACACGCTGCTTGTTGAGTGACACCCCTTGGTTGCCACATATTAGCATAACATGACCTGAGAATCATGCCAGCCATGCCAACATGAACATGACTTGAGAACCCCCAAGTCCTCTGTTATGAGTATGACGAATAGCTCATGAAAGTGACACACACTGCTTGGAGAGTGACACCCCTTAGTCGAGAGAGAGTGGCACCCGCTGTTCATGAAGTGACACACGCGGCTCGAGAGAGAGTGACATATGATGCACGAGAGAGTGACACACGCTGCTGGAGGGAGTGACACACGCTGCTGGAGGGAGTGACACACGCTGCTTGGAGAGTGACACCCCTTGATTGCCACATATCAGCATAACATGACCAGAGAATCATCCAGCACATGCCAACATGAACATAACTTGAGAACCCCCTGCTCGAGAGAGTAGCATCCTCTATTATGAGTATGAGACATGTGCTCGACAAAGTGACATAAGTGACACCCCTTGGTCGAGAGAGAATGGCACCCGCTGTTCATGAAGTGACACACGCGGCTCGAGAGAGAGTGACGCCTGCTGTTGAGAGAGTAAATATCAAAAAGAATATGTATGCAACCTTATATCAGATGAATATCTGAATGATACTCAATCATTGGGTCATGAATGTGTTCTTATCGGGTGTGCTGGAATATTTAAGGTTTCAACTTTTGGATGTGGCAGTCGATCCTTCATATGTAATAACCGAGAAGGCAACTTCTTGGGCATGTGTTGGATCTGCACTTTAGTTTAAAGATGCGCCACTATCACATCAGTTAGGCCTTTATTTCTAGCAAACCTGCTTTGACACCAGATATTAGCATAACATGATCTGAGAATCATGCCAGCCATGCCAACATGAACATGACTTGAGAACCCCCTTCTCCAGAGAGTAGCACCCTCTGTTATGAGTATGACGAATAGCTCATGAAAGTGACACACACTGCTTGGAGAGTGACACCCTTTAGTCGAGAGAGAATGGCACCCGCTGTTCATGAAGTGACACTCTGACACATGGGAACTCTATGTATGTAATCCTGAATACATCACTTCATATGTGTATCTAAACGAACTATGTCATTGGGTCCTGGAGTTTTGTTAGTTGGGTGTTTGTTAGTTTTGTTAGTTCCTAATGTACATGTAGAGATATTACATACTAATTATATGACAAGTGCAATACGTGCAGCAGGCAAATGCCTCAGACATGCTTACTCGTAATAGGGTGGGAACAGACACTGGACTATATATAATATATAATATAATATGTATGAACAGCTAGCACGTCGATGCTAAATACCAAATGTGATTGTGTTGTACACACATATCGTGATCATTGAACTTGCTTTCTGATATGTCTATAAAAACTATGACAAGTCGACACTCCAATTCTAATATGTATTTGGTTGTTGATGATGTTACACAGGCATGGCGTTGACAAGTGAAAGTCACAGTACATTTAATCCATACACGATATATACATAAACTCATACAAAATGCATACAACCTAGGTTGTATAATAATACCAAAATACAAACTATGTAATATATATCATTAAATACAAGTGTATCTTGTGCCTTGTTATTAGCAAGGATAAAGAAGCTGGTTTGCATAACTACAGGTACTCACAACAAGTTATACAAGAGATCAGTACTTCAACTTAAGAGGTATGAATATCACGACCATTTCACCCAAACCGATTTCTCTTTTCATATTCATTTGGCTATCACTTGCTCCACTGATTTCCCATGAGAGTTCTTGGGACCAAAGCACATCATACCCAGTGTATCTATACAGAGTCGTAAACCCTCCACCTAATGCACCAAATTCTAATACTTTTGTTCATATTAAACATCATTCACACCTAGGACAACATCCATATTCATATATTAATACAAACTATTTCACATCGACCATCCCCCTAACTAGCAATATATTACATAATGATAAGCCTCCTATATTATTAGCTGGCAAACCCTTTAGGTTCTCATTTCCATATGTACCCTAATGGATGGCATACACAATACATTACCTGGCATATGTAAATATTTCACTGCTAGATCGTGCTGAATCTAAAATCATGCGTTCAAGACACGTCAGGCGACGCCAACACTGGCCCAACATCCAATCCTTCTCGTTCCTTTATAGTTTCAATCCACCTATATACACATGTTGTCCATTAACTTTGCTGGCATTCTTTTTCTTTTCTAATAAGGCACGCACAAACGCCAAATTCCCCACGCTGCCTATGTTCACAGATTTCAAAAAAAAAAATCGAAACTGACACCAGTAACATTCCATGTGATGATACTTCTCAAACCCAGGTATACACTAATGAAGACCACCATGATGATCCCTATGAACTCAAATCTATTAGAATTGACCAAGATCCTTTTGTGTTGCATTCCATTAGAATAGATTCTACGTATACAGATACTATCACAGACCCATTCAGATTTGATCATCAAGATCTATCTTCTAAGGCCAATCTGATTTCAATTGTGAGTGATGAAGATGACAAACATGTGAAAGTAATACAGTTGCCCAACGCAATCAGCACTCCTGCAACAATGATAAGTACAAGCCCTCCTCTTCCACCCCTAGGCAATGATGAAGATCCAAAGGGATTTGGATTCAACTTATGCAACCCGATACGTAGTCCGGCTACATTGATATACACAAGTTCATTTCTTTCACCGGATGAATATAAGAGCAGTACATCTGACTATGTTCGAAGTCCTGCAATACTTCTTCCCTCCACTGAAGAGGACAACAAACTTGATGGGCACAATTCGAGCCCAATTGACCCAAGTGACAGACCAGCCATATTGACATGCACACACAATCCTTACACAATCCTTACACAACCACAGCGACTGAGGTAAGCTGACTTGCCATGGGCTTCTGGACAGCAAAGATGTGAGCCTGCGGCGTGTACTTGTTATATGCTGGCGGAGTGAAAGTGTATGTATATATAGTGTATCAACACAGCATGCAACATCGATACCGGCATGCGACATCGATGCCGGCATGCGACATGCATGATATATACTACATTAATGATGCTGCATCCGCGCATAATTATTAATCGATGCATGCGCGCGATGCGTATGCTCGTATTAATCAACACAGCATGCGACATCGATACCGGCATGCGACATGCACAATGTATACTATATTAATGATGCTGCATCCGTGCATAATTATTAATCGATGCATGCGCGCGATGCGTATGCTCGTATTAATCAACACAGCATGCAACATCGATACCGGCATGCGACATGCATGCATACTATATTAATGATGCTGCATCCGCGCATAATTATTAATCGATGCATGCGCGCGATGCGTATGCTCGTATTAATCAACACAGCATGCGACATCGATACCGACATGCGACATGCGTGTATACTATATTGATGATGCTGCATCCGTGTCCGCGCATAATTATTAATCGATGCATGCGCGCGATGTGTATGCTCGTATTAATCAACTAATAATTGCTATATTAATTGCTCGTATTAATCAACACAGCATGCAACATCGATACCGGCATACGACATGCATGCATACTATATTAATGATGCTGCATCCGCGCATAATTACATTACCTGAAAACCTCTATTTCAGGTTTCAACTTGTGATGTGATTTGCTAGTCGAGAGGTACATATATAATAACCAAGAACCAGCAACATTCCATGTGATGATACTTCTCAAACCCAGGTATACACTAATGAAGACCACCATGATGATCCCTATGAACTCAAATCTATTAGAATTGACCAAGATCCTTTTGTGTTGCATTCCATTAGAATAGATTCTACGTATACAGATACTATCACAGACCCATTCAGATTTGATCATCAAGATCTATCTTCTAAGGCCAATCTGATTTCAATTGTGAGTGATGAAGATGACAAACATGTGAAAGTAATACAGTTGCCCAACGCAATCAGCACTCCTGCAACAATGATAAGTACAAGCCCTCCTCTTCCACCCCTAGGCAATGATGAAGATCCAAAGGGATTTGGATTCAACTTATGCAACCCGATACGTAGTCCGGCTACATTGATATACACAAGTTCATTTCTTTCACCGGATGAATATAAGAGCAGTACATCTGACTATGTTCGAAGTCCTGCAATACTTCTTCCCTCCACTGAAGAGGACAACAAACTTGATGGGCACAATTCGAGCCCAATTGACGCAAGTGACAGACCAGCCATATTCACATGCACACACAATCCTTACACAACCCTCAGGATTGACCAAGAACCAATTGAATACACGCAGGTCATGAGTATGAAACATATGCTCGCGAGAGTGACACACGCAGGTCATGAGTATGAAACATATGCTCGCGAGAGTGACACACGCTGCTTGTTGAGTGACACCCCTTGGTTGCCACATATTAGCATAACATGACCTGAGAATCATGCCAGCCATGCCAACATAAACAAGACTTGAGAACCCCCAAGTCCTCTGTTATGAGTATGACGAATAGCTCATGAAAGTGACACACACTGCTTGGAGAGTGACACCCCTTAGTCGAGAGAGAGTGGCACCCGCTGTTCATGAAGTGACACACGCGGCTCGAGAGAGAGTGACATATGATGCTGGAGGGAGTGACATATGTTGCTGGAGAGAGTGACACACCCTGCTCGTGAAAGTGACACACGCTGCTTGGAGAGTGACACCCCTTGATTGCCACATATCAGCATAACATGACCAGAGAATCATCCAGCACATGCCAACATGAACATAACTTGAGAACCCCCTGCTCGAGAGAGTAGCATCCTCTATTATGAGTATGAGACATGTGCTCGACAAAGTGACATAAGCTGCTGGGAGAGTGACACCCCTTGGTCGAGAGAGAATGGCACCCGCTGTTCATGAAGTGACACACGCGGCTCAAGAGAGAGTGACGCCTGCTGTTGAGAGAGTAAATATAAAAAAGAATATGTATGCAACCTTAATACCTTATATAATATGAATATCTGAATGATACTCAATCATTAGGTCATGAATGTGTTCTTATTGGGTGTGCTGGAATATTTAAGGTTTCAACTTTTGGATGTGGCAGTCGATCCTTCATATGTAATAACCGAGAAGGCAACTTCTTGGGCATGTGTTGGATCTGCACTTTAGTTTAAAGATGCGCCACTATCACATCAGTTAGGCCTTTATTTCTAGCAAACCTGCTTTGACACCAGATATTAGCATAACATGATCTGAGAATCATGCCAGCCAGGCATGGCGTTGACAAGTGAAAGTCACAGTACATTTAATCCATACACGATATATACATAAACTCATACAAAATGCATATAATAATACCAAAATACAAACTATGTAATATATATCATTAAATACAAGTGTATCTTGTGCCTTGTTATTAGCAAGGATAAAGAAGCTGGTTTGCATAACTACAGGTACTCACAACAACAAGTTATACAAGAGATCAGTACTTCAACTTAAGAGGTATGATTATCACGACCATTTCACCCAAACCGATTTCTCTTTTCATATTCATTTGGCTATCACTTGCTCCACTGATTTCCCATGAGAGTTCTTGGGACCAAAGCACATCATACCCAGTGTATCTATACAGAGTCGTAAACCCTCCACCTAATGCACCAAATTCTAATACTTTTGTTCATATTAAACATCATTCACACCTAGGACAACATCCATATTCATATATTAATACAAACTATTTCACATCGACCATCCCCCTAACTAGCAATATATTACATAATGATAAGCCTCCTATATTATTAGCTGGCAAACCCTTTAGGTTCTCATTTCCATATGTACCCCAATGGATGGCATACACAATACATTACCTGGCATATGTAAATATTTCACTGCTAGATCGTGCTGAATCTAAAATCATGCGTTCAAGACACGTCAGGCGACGCCAACACTGGCCCAACATCCAATCCTTCTCGTTCCTTTATAGTTTCAATCCACCTATATACACATGTTGTCCATTAACTTTGCTGGCATTCTTTTTCTTTTCTAATAAGGCACGCACAAACGCCAAATTCCCCACGCCGCCTATGTTCACAGATTTCAAAAAAAAAAAATCGAAACTGACACCAGTAACATTCCATGTGATGATACTTCTCAAACCCAGGTATACACTAATGAAGACCACCATGATGATCCCTATGAACTCAAATCTATTAGAATTGACCAAGATCCTTTTGTGTTGCATTCCATTAGAATAGATTCTACGTATACAGATACTATCACAGACCCATTCAGATTTGATCATCAAGATCTATCTTCTAAGGCCAATCTGATTTCAATTGTGAGTGATGAAGATGACAAACATGTGAAAGTAATACAGTTGCCCAACGCAATCAGCACTCCTGCAACAATGATAAGTACAAGCCCTCCTCTTCCACCCCTAGGCAATGATGAAGATCCAAAGGGATTTGGATTCAACTTATGCAACCCGATACGTAGTCCGGCTACATTGATATACACAAGTTCATTTCTTTCACCGGATGAATATAAGAGCAGTACATCTGACTATGTTCGAAGTCCTGCAATACTTCTTCCCTCCACTGAAGAGGACAACAAACTTGATGGGCACAATTCGAGCCCAATTGACCCAAGTGACAGACCAGCCATATTGACATGCACACACAATCCTTACACAACCCTCAGGATTGACCAAGAACCAATTGAATACACTTCAAGTAGTCTATTGGGAGGGGGAGCCAGTTCTACATTATCTCCTATCCAGAAACAACGTAAAGCAGACTATCAGAGGGCTACCAGAGCAGCTAAAAAAGCAGCTAAGCAAGCAGTAGAAGCTAAGAAAGAAGCAGAAGCTAAGAAAGAAGCAGAAGCTAAGAAAGCAACCACAATATTAAAGAAAGATGCCGTTGGAGCTAAGAAAGCAGCAGTAGAAGCTAAGAAAGCAGTAGCAGAAGCTAAGATAGCAGCAGAAGCTCAAGTAAAGGTAACCCAGAAATCAGGCCAGAATCAGCGTGCATATAAGGCTAGAAAAACCGGTGATGACATGCCACGTAAGGCTAGAAAAACCGTTGATGACATGCCACGTAAGGCTAGAAAAACCGTTGATGACATGCCACGTAAGGCTAGGAAAACCGTTGATGACATGTCAAAAGAAAATAGGGACGCCAGAGACTATGATGCTGAGTACACCAGACAATCAGTATTTTTCACTTGCTGTGTATGTCTACATGAAGGGGGTATGGATGATATGCAGTCAAACAGGGAGGTTGCGGAATCCGCGCCAGAATTGCACCATGCCAGACATGAGTTCATTACAAAACTAGAGGACATGCTCAGTGACAGAAGTTTATACAAAGAAGCCTACCAGGGCTGTTTTAATGCATCAGGTTATTTGAAAACCGGTTCGCATTTATGCAAAAGATGCTACAAACAAATGAAACAAGCTGATTTACCTGAATATGACCATCATGAAATGTTCGACATGGAGGCAATTAATTCTTCAGAAGATGATATAGAGTCAGCTACACCCCATTCCAGAAATAAGAGGAAACCTAGGCATCAATTAGAACGGGCTACGAGTGCAGAAATTTCAGACAATGGCGATACTGACGTTGATGAAAGTGAGGCTGAAGAAACTCTGAATGATGTGGATGATGATGGAGTTAGTAAATCGTACATGCCTAAGCAGGCAGCCCTCAATTACTTGCATCCTGGACTCATACCTGAGGAACTATCAGATTTGAACGTGGTTGAATTGTCAATGATAGCCCTATTTAACCCCATACTAAATATAACCACACTTCCATCCTATGGTTGCAGAGGGGTCAATGGTGGCGCTAGGTATACTGTGGTTAATGACGTGGCAAAGGTGGCAAAGAGTTTGCCTCGTATGCCAGATGTTGACACAACTTGCATACTTCGTCACAAGACGAATAGAAATGCTAAGGATCATACATTTCGACCTTTACGAGTCCAACGCGCATTAGAATGGCTGATAATGCACAACCACTTGTACAGGTCTGCTGTTGCAGATGGTAGTCTAGATATAGATTTCTCAGTTCTCACACAAGACATGGATGACGTTGAGGGGACAATTAAGCTAGCTCCACAATTTGACATAAATGATGATGAAGACAAATTGATTGGGGAAACCACTGTTGACAAGGATCCGACCGATGATACAAATGATCTTCCAGATATTCTTTTACAAGCCCCCCCTCCCATGTTGAATGAACTCAACCACCTGAAAGAAGTAGTATTACAGAAACCAACCCCTGTCATATATAAGGCAGATTCAACTTTCGAGTATGCCCACCCATATAATGATTGCTTTTTTTACGAAAAATGCTTTCCAAACATATTCCCATATGGATGTGGCGGGCCCAGCGACACACATGGCTTAGACAACAATGAATTTGTCAGGTTAAGCTTAGAGAGAGGTGGTGATAGACGGTTCCAAAAGAGCGCAAATTACATATTCTGCTTCTACACTTATGTGATGCGTAGGAAGGTCGGTGGAGTAACAGCCACAGCAGCAAAATCCTATCTTGATTCAGACTTGCCTAACCCTTCAGATCAGGAAAATATATCTGTAGATGATGTCATTGGCGCACTGAACACACTTAGGTCAGACAATGATATTTCCTGTGAGAGTTCATCTAGAAAGAGCGTATTTCAACAACATTTAGACCGTGTTTTGAATCGATTGGTTGCGTATGGTAGATCGTTGCCGGGGACATCAATATTTATTAAGCATGAAAGGCGAAAGCTTCTTTCAATGGTAAGCAGCAAGATGATGCAAGCTGGTGGTGCCTTACGCTATTTCCTCACATTTGCTCCAGCAGATAGATATCATAACAGACTTTACGCCACGATCATTCGTGACCAACAGGATCAGAGGGAGGACTCAAATTCAGACACCGAAAAGAGCGCTGCAAAATATGATCAATCAGAAAGAACAACAATGTTGAGAGACCATCCAGCGCTCGCATGTAGGTTATTCCATAAGAAACAAGAATGTATATGGAAAAAACTTATAACCAGTTCAAAGTCTCATCCTTTTGGTAGTAAAGTGGTTGATTGGTGGAGGCGCATTGAGTTCCAAATGAGAGGATCACCCCACTGTCATAGCCTCCTATGGATATGCAATGCATTAGATGGGATCACAAAAGAGCATGCCTCCTCAAAGGACCCTGAAAAACAGGAACAAGTTAAACGTTGTGTGGAAAAAGTAGCAACTTGCAAATTAATGCCAAAAAACTCAGAAGATCATTATGCTACTAATAATGATGGACACCAGGGTGAGGATAAATCATTAGAATCTCACTTGTCTTGGCTACCTGGTAGGAACTATTTCAAGGATCGAGATCATCCCTGCAAACCAGAGTTTAGTTTATATATGGATGGTCAACCGTTGGATTTCTCACCATCAGATAATTGGGAAGAAAAACCTAATGGTGATGTGGCATCTGATGAATCCTTAACTCAGGGTCAGAAATTGGTACAAGTGTGGTATCGACGTCTGCAACTTGCTAATCAAATTCATAGGAGCACACAAACTTGCTTCAAGTACAGTAAATCAGTTTTCAACAAGGTTTGTCGATTTGGTTTCTCACCAACAGGCTGGATAGGGGGTCCAACAAGCACTGATGAAGCAACATTGGTGGTTGACAAAGATGGGAGAGGAAGGAAGCGAATTCAAATACTTCCGCCACGAGACAACATGTGGTTGAATAACTACATTAAGACACCTCTCATCCCTATCGCAACAGGAGGGAATCTAGATATCAAATACATAGACAACCAAGTCGGAGCTGCAGAGTATTGTGCCTCATATGCTTCAAAAGCTGAGGCCCCGGATTCAGCCATGCTTAAAAACCTAGTTACCAGAAAAATTGCAAACTTGATTTTACAGAGTCAGTCGATTACAGACAAACAACGCTTGTCAATAGTAGCCAACAGTTTGGTGGATTCAACTCAAGTAGGTGCCATGCAAGCTTGTTGGACTTTATTAGGCCTCCCCTTTGTGCAATCATCCAGGGGCGTTCTCAGCATTAATACTGCAGTAAGTAAAGATGTGCCATCTGCTGTGATTGTTGATGAAGATAAACTGAAAGAGTTGAAATTATCAGGAGGCACACAATCAGCTATAGATTCATCTCCCAGGTCACAAATGGGACGCAGAGTCGCCTATGGAAAATTTGTTCGCCAACAGAATACAATAGGTGGGTGCCAAGCAACTTTCCATCAGATGCTGACGTACTTTTCTTTTAGGACTTTTGATACAAACAAGTTTCCCAGTGATAGTAAGATACCAATCGCTCCTGTACGAATATTGTTGGATGCGCAAGGTAAACCATCATACCTAGACAAATTCCGTGTCGATGATGTGGTGTTCACACCATACCAATCACCCAAGGTAATTTCCTTGTGCCCTTACTATCCTCAGGATTTAACAGATGAGGAATCTTGTTACAGCACAGTGCTGTTACATACCATATGGCCAAATGGACAAGAAAGTCAGGTACTTCCGCCGGACACCACAGCAATAGTGCATTTGGATACTATGATTAAGACAAAATCAATGCCTCCTTATGTAACTCAAGCTTTGGAGACAATCCAAAAGAGAGAAACAATCCTTAGGAATGTTGGTAAGCCAACCTTTGAAAGTGTACCAAGAGACCATGATGGGAATGATGACTACCAACCAGGTTCCGTTCCTGATGAGTTTAGAAACACCGCTCATGAGAAGTACTCCTTTCAGTCAGATACAAACGTGATTTGTAATGTGACTTTAAGCCAAAAAGCATATCTAGCGAATTTTCTCTCTAGTAATCTTAAGGCATTTATGGACAATTTGACCACTAGCAACAGAGCAACCACTGAAGATGATATCATAAACATCCAGCAAGGTAGGAAGGTACCTGTTAACAGTGAAGAAAGCAGTGAGTGCAATCTGGATCGAATGGTTGATGGTATGACGTCTATGCAACGTGCTGCATACGACAAGATAAGTAGTCATTTAACTGGAGAGAATCCTAATCAATTGCGAATCTTTGTGTCAGGGGAAGGCGGTACTGGTAAAAGTCATTTAATCAAGGCTGTTCGTGAGAAGGCACAATTAGTTTTTGGTAAAGCAAGAGGTATACACGGCAACACCGTAGTCATGGCGCCTACAGGTAACGCCGCCTTCAATATATCTGGGTACACCTGGCAGAGCGCACTTATAAAAGCACCACAAGATGGCGATATTACCACTAGTATATCACAAAATAAGGCAGATGTTCTAGCTAGAAATTTAAAGGATTGCAAGCTAGTGATTATTGATGAAATATCTATGATCAGCTTATCAGACCTATACAATATTCACATTCGACTTTGTGCAGCAAATTCAACCCGTGAAAATTTTGCTGAAGTATGCAAAATTCCTTTTGGTGGAATGCATATCATAATCCTGGGGGACTTATATCAACTTCCAGCAATGGGTACTTCAGTATACCAAACACCAGTAATGAACAATAAAAATCCTAAATACTACAACGCATGTTTGAATGGTAAAAATTTATGGAACTCTATTACAACTTATATTGAGTTAACTGAAAACGTTCGACACCAAGCTAAAATTGGAGAGGAGCTCCCACCACTAGCAAGAATATGCTCAACTGCTAGAAAAGGTTTGCCCACCGTATGTAGACCAATTTGCTGAACTATGGTCCAGGTGTTTGTGCAGTGGAGTGAAAGAAGCCCAACAAAAAGCTCCAGTGGATGCTATGTGGGTAGCAGCTACACATGAAAGGGTTAATGAGATTAATAAGATGTGTTTCGAGAATTTGGTGGAGTCAGGTGCAACGCATTACAGAATCCACGCCCAACATTATACCAGTACAGGAGAGCCCTTATCAGACGAGGTCCACACCAAATTATCTAAAATTACAACATCAGGTACTAAAGCGTTGCCAGAACATAACGATTTGCAGGAACAACACCTTGATTTGGCTATTGGTAGCCGAGTAATGAGCACTATGAACTCTGCAACACAATTAGGCGTATATAATGGTGCTCAAGGCACAGTTATTGGTTTTGGTTTCCAGGGCCAATCTTATGAAAACAATATGCCTACTGTTTCCCAATTTATCGAAGGCAAATTGGAAATCCCAATAGTCTTTGTGCAAATGGATGGTGGAGATGGATGGGGTTATAAAGGCGATTCTGTTAGTCCCACTCTACCGCGTGTTGTACCTTTTGTGGCTGAATCTTGCAAAACTAAACTATGTGGGAAATATACCAGGAAACAATTAAAACTTAGAACAGCTCACTGTATCACAATTCATAAAAGCCAAGGGTTAACGGCTAAAAATGGGCTCGTTCTATGTCCAACCGAAAACGAAAAGCAATGCTTTGCACCGGGGTTGGAATATGTCGCCTTATCTAGAGCTCAAAAGATTGAAGATGTTTACCTCACAAGGCCCCTTGCCAATTTTCATTTTGCAGCAAATCGCCACATTGGCATGCGAACAGCAATCAAAGCTGAGTACAAACGTTTATCTGCATTGACCGGTAAACATTTCGATGTTTTCTTTGACCCAATAATTATTACAGCCTCAACCCCCACCCATCACCCAGCACATGTCCATAGCGAGATAGAGAAACCAAGTACCCCCTCTCAAAAATCTACCAAACAACCCGCTGCACAAACAACATGTCACTCTGGTCTGGCAAACTTGGGGAATACATGTTATTTTAATGCTATCATTCAGTTTCTCACACAATGCCCACATTATTTAGAGTCAGAACCTACTCAATCCCCACAGGCAGCCTTTTCGAAAACGGACCAGTTGTTTTACTACATAAGGAGCTTAACGAATAATATCACCACTGGTACATTAGCTGACCCAAGGATTACCCTTGAATTGGTTAAGCAACTACACCCGAATTACAATAATTCATTACAACATGACGCATCAGAGTTTTTTGTGGATATACTAGAGACATTTAAACACGTGAAATCCGCAAGTACCTTCATGGGTTCTTACAAATATACAGCAATATGCAACAACAAAGCATGTGGGCATCAGACATACCAATTGCAGGATAATCCGGTTATGATTATAAACAACCTTCAGACCTACAAGAAGCGTGAGACTTTAAAATCATGTATCAACCAAGCAATGTCCTCTAAAGCGATCCCAACATGGATATGTTCACAATGCAGACAGAAATCCGATAAAAATGCTTCAATCATGTCATTTCAGATCTTGCCAGAAACTCTCGTAATAGTACTCAGTAAAACAGACAATTCTGGAAATATTTTGCCAACAGAAGTGGACATACAACATGTGCTAACTCCTAAAGATTTAAAATTGCCAACAAGTGAAATTGATGCTGCCTATGAACTATGTGCTATAGTAAAACGAATTGGTACCCATGTTACCTCAGGACATTATACCACATGTTTACGCAACACCAATAATACATGGATTCATTGCAATGACGATTCAATTACACCCATATTAAAAAAGGATTTGTGTAAGGATGCATATATGCTTCTTTATAGAAAGAAATCAAACCTGAGCCAAACCCCAAATAACTTTTCATCTCAATCATCTTGTTCAACATTATCGCAAAACATAGACATGACAACCACTTCTACAACAACTCTCGACTCCCAGACTACATCCTCCACTCTGATAAAATGTTCACAACAGCCTGTCAACATACAATATACACCAGTACTTCTCCCACACAATACATCAGTTGTTCATATCCCATGGGAAAACAACTCCTGTTTTATAGACCCATGCTTAGAATGGTTGTATCAGCAGAGTACAAAACATATCTTTCTCACCAACAATAGCACTACAAGCAATGCAATCTATCATGCTTTGTGGGCACGTGCAAATGGAGGTTTACAGCACATTATCACTTCTAGAAACCAATTGCGAGATCATCTTACTTCAATCGATCCGAGCAACTGTGTCGGAGCAAATGGAACTTTTGGTAGTGTGTGGAATACTATATCCTACATATTTCAACATTCACCAGACACTATTAGAATGTATGCTGAAACCAAGGCAACATGTACTCAGTGCCCCTATTCTAGAAACACGCGCGTTGCTTCACACCCCTATCCACTAACAGAGATCATCTATACAACTTATGTGACTAGCATGAACACTACAATTGTTGACCCATTCAAATGCATGCTACTAGAATTTGAACATCGATTAATTCGAAATTGTACTGCCTGTCATGCTGAGAACACTATGGAAAACCAGGTCCAATTTAATACTGCCCCTGCATTCATCATGATCGAAGTGGGAAACCTCAGGACAGCAAAACCCGGTGTACCATTCATTTTCAACCCTTCCCTTAATAACAACATTTTACAATGTCATCAAAATTGTGCATCATATTATCTATCAGGTATCATTCACTTTCAAAATAGCCATTTCTACCTAGATGTCAGGGTGGCTGATGATTGGATGCATGTCAATGACTTTGCTAACCATACATATAGAAGAATTCCACCACCTTGTACACCAGTTGATACTTCTATGATGTTTTTATATACCAAACATACATGAAATTACAAATGGGTCAACCACCACAAGTTATCCTGTGGAAGAGGATAACCGCCAAGCACGTAAGGCGATGTTACGTGCACACTAACTTCAGTTTCAGTTTTCTTGATTTCCTTTGCTTTTTGAGTTGCTGTTGTTGTGGTATTATTTGTGATTTTGGTATCTCTCACAGTACAAAATCGTGGCAGGTACTAATGCCAGAGCTTACTGAGTTGTTGGCACAATTTCTGTTTGTTTTATTACCATTGGTAACAATCAAAGCTTTCAAGCCGGTTGACGCCTTCACACCGCTCAACAGCAGAGCTGTTCCCCAAGGAAGAGGCAGTGAAATGAAAGGAGGACCATGCCTAGTACCCTCCTTTGCAAACTTAACCCAATGGGCAGCATCTGGCAACGTGTATCTAGCTTCAGTTCAACGCATGGGGAAGAGGATTGGTTTACTATTCTGTAAGCCATCTACATCACGTACCCCAGATGGAAATATGGTACTAGATTCCAAGATGTTACTAGCCGGACAAGGAACTTCTGGCCAATTTGCATTCCATGAAAACGTACAACATGCTTTAAACAACGTCTACCCTTACTTTAATGACACTGCAGATGTTGATGCTAAAGGTGAGCTCATACCATCTCAAAAACTTTCAATTCATATGCATATAGTTTTCTATACTAATGACTTGGTATCTCATTCAGGTAACAAAAAAGACCCACCAAAACAGCGAGCTGTTTACAGCATTACATTTCAGGATGGAAGTGGTATTATATGTTTCACTAGTGTCCGCTGCACAGACAATCTAAATGTACGAGCTAACATACGACCCATTTCTCCAAGTACTCCGATAGTGGTTTCACCTGAAGATTGGGAGGCAAGGCCACTAAAGGTATATCCATGGCGTTGAAGTGGCATCCATGGCATTCAAGTTACATCATTTCAAATTAAAATTCATGCTGGTGGCAATTCTTGCTGAGATATATGTGACTTACAGGTAGCAATATGGGACACGCCAGAAAACTTGACACTGTGGTCACCGAAAAACGACGAAGCAGAAATTACGTTGAAAGATGTCTGGCAGTACAGGCTTGATCCCTATTGTTCACCTGCTGAGCACGCTCTCATGCTCTGTGGTGTGACGGAGAAATTGGCTAGTGATCCAGCTGAAAGGCACCTTGAGTTCAAGGACTACTTCAAGGACTACACCCTCCTGGAGCTCTTTGGACATGCTGAAACCTTGCACAGGGCCTATGCAGGTAAAGACCTAATCTCATGTCTATTCCAACTCCCACCTAACACAATCAAATCTCATAGATGAATATTATTAATCAGCATTCCTTCACCATAGATGAAAAATGTTCCGATGCCCATTCGTGCAGGATGTGGTCCCCGACATGGTATTGAGTGCATGAACATGACAGCTCTACTCTGCAAATCAGCAAACAACAACACCCGTATCGCTAATATTGCAGCAAGCTTGGATGTCAGGCTGCTGGGCCTGGCTGTTGTTCGTCATCTGGTAGCAACTGAGTTAGCCATTGTTAGCCAAACAATCGCTGATGGACATCCGTATGCTCCGGAAGGGTGGAATCGCAAGGCTGCTCGCACGACGGCAAAGAACATCCATTTTTACCGTCAACCCATGAAGGGCACCATTGTCCTCGTGGATGGTCTGAAAAAGTCTAATAAGGGCACTTCTTACAAGATCAATATCCGCAAGCGCCTTTTGGGCTCTAAAGTCCAGTTACCTGAGGCCGGCAAGGTAAGGAAGCCTACTAATATTTTGATCAAATGATTTTCTAGAGTGTCAACACAACAGCTCACTCGCAACTAATAAAGCCAAGTACTAACTACGGTTTCTGGGGTACAGTGGTTGGCACTACCTTACCACATAAATCACCCCAAACACCAACATAAATTTGCACTTGGCATCGATTACTCCAAGCTAGTCATGGGCCACAATCTCAGCAAAGAAATAGGCGTTGGACCTTTAAGGTAAGAGTTCTTTCATTTGGTGACATCCTTGCTCATACTACCGCTGCCGACTGTAATACCCTTTCAATTCAACAACATTCAACACAACTTCACACGCATACTGAGTGTCTTTTACACCATGCAGGTACCACATGGAAAAGGAGATTAACCTGCTCAAAAAGTATCATCCAGAAAACATCACAAATCCCTGCAGGCACCCCAAACCAGAGGGTTATTGCTACCAACTCGTTCGAATGTTCGCTAATAATGGTATTGCCCCATATCCCAAAAACCCAAACAACTATAGACACCTTAATTACTGATGCTGATTACTGCTACTTGCTTCATGAATTATGCCAGGCCGATTAATTCTTCTATGGATTAGTCTCTGATTGTGTATTTATGGATGTGGACCAGGTGAAGGAGCAGAAATGCTACACTATTTCGGCATCTTGCTTCCTTTCCAACAGCCCAGTCACCAGCAACAAATTCGTGCTTTGAAAGGTAGCCACTGCACCAAATGTGCAGTACTGTCACCTGAAGAACTCCCACCTGGAAGGCACTATGTCATCTCTTGGCTAGACTGCGACCTCAGCCACATCCCTGAAAACTTAGTACATTCCTTTCTGTTGACCAACTCTCCCAAGACAGCAATGCCTCATACAAATGCACTCTGTGGTTTCAATGCAAGTCAAGTTAAGGTAGGGGGCGCAGCCATTGACCCCGAGAATTACATGAGTTCAGTTGCGCAAGAAGAATTCAGGGTCCGACAGTTAGCAATATCAATCTTGAAGCATGTATGCCATAAGTCTGTTGTTCAAGATGCTGCTCCAGCAATCGTCGCTCTCACCGATTCTGGACCAAGAGGAGGTATCCTGCAGAAACCTCCAACCAAGAAACAACCGCGCAACTGGAACATGTCTTATTTGATGCGTCTCATGAACCAACCAATGGCAATGTTGGTTAAAGATGGCAAGCCAGTGTTAGATGAAAAAACCAATGAACCAATGAGACAGAAAAGACGACGCCGCCCTACTCAAAACAACACTGGTTGCAGATTGAATAGTAAAGCTAACCGTATCAATAGCGACGAGGTGGAACAATATAGTGATTCAGATTCCTCTGGATGTGAAGCATTTCTAGACTAATAGCAATAGATAATAGACTAATAGCAATACAATAATATTTCATTTCTAGCAATCCTAGCTTATTCATATGTACATATGCAATTCTTGATTAAATCAACAATGTGCACTGCTCGATATGCAGCCACTTACTTATTTTACTTGAGCAACATACAAGTCCTACTTCTTAGTCTTATTGATGTAACATATATAGGAATCAATATATATCCAAAGTTTTTACATATTGGGTTCCTCAAATGAAATTTATGTAGATTCATACCTCCTTCTACCTCAAAATACCAGTGCATTCATGAGTCAAAGACTAGGAATTTCCGAACTATGTTCCCATCCAACTGCAAACGTCCTACCCACCAATGCACTCTTACAAAATATTTAATTACGTAATCATTGAAATCGAATGACTCAATGCATGTACCTTAAGTAAGGGTAACTTAGGGAACTAATTCATATGTTCACAATATCATAATGCACTAGAGTTCAACCCCATTAATCAATTCTCTATGTTCTTGAAAATGTATAATCCACCTAATGGTGAGACTAACTTCCACCATATTACATTTAATAAGTTCTATTAAGTGAAATTATATGTGAACAGCAACACATTCACAACTAGATCTATACACCATTCATATCTGACATATATATACAATACCACACATCTAGAAATTCACTACAACCGTTAATGTATAGATTTTATATTTTTTCCCCACCTGTACGTTCACGTACCCCCTATATAAATGGGGGTATTTTATATATCGCGCTGGGTCCGCGACGCCAACTCGAATATCATTGGGAGATAATATATGCAATGTATACAAAACCAAGCTTCGAATCGACAAAAATCAGGGGGAAACACGCTGTAAACAATTGTTTTTTTTCGTTACCCGTCCTTTTCTAGCTCCGTTCCGTCATATCGAATAGAGCCCTATATCACGCGTTTGAACGCTATTTCATGGAATCGCGCGCTATTTTTTCGAGTATTTTACTGGACAGCAAGAGAATTTACATTTGTATACAAAATTCATTTACACCCAAGTTTTATATATCGCGCGATTGGACGATTGAGTGAAATCCCTTGTTTTTATTGCGAAATCGAAGATTCTACTGTCTTAGAATATGGAGTTTGTAATGAAAATCTGAAGTGCGTCATAATGGGAACACGTCATAATGGGAACAGCCACTGTAAGGGACAAAGAAAAAAGAGTCAAGGGGACTCACAAAGCCCCACACCCCGTCCAAGGGTGTCTCTTTTTCTTTTTCTTTTTTTTTTCGGCTCGCAGATGTTCTTGAAGCATCAAGCATACACATACGATAGACATACAGTAGACATACACATACAGGAACAGGCGTCACAAGTGTAGCAGTACAATTACTATCAATAATTACTATCATTAATCATAGTTGATAGTAGCAAGTAGGGTTTACCTTTAGCGGAGCTTCGTTTAGCCTCTGCCCTCTCCCTTCGCTTGGCGTCGGTATACCCCTACAAACCCCTACAGTTCTGCTTTTACCACCACGAGCAAGGTTAACACTCTCGGTGTCGAATTGTTACAATGGAATTACGTTGGAACTCTTTGGATACCGATTGGAAACCCACCGGAACCCCTCTAGAACCGCCTTGGAACCCCTTTGGAAGTCTTTTTTATCGCACACAAAGAAAAAGTCCTATGGAATTCCAAGCCGACCGTCCAAAGGCGGCTTGAAATCCCATAGGACCTTCTACACGGAAGATTTCCAAGCGGGTTCCGAGGGCTTGCAAAGCAAATGTCCGATTCAAAGCCCTTGGACGGGGGCTTGGACGGGGCTTGGAAGTTGGAACCGAACATTTGCTTTCAAAACCATTGGACTTGTCTTATTTTGTATTTACTTACTTGAACATGTACGATGTTTACTAGGACAAAGTCCTGGGGGTGCAAGTGTTCCAACCACTATAGGTGGCATGCTAAAGCATCTAGCTACTCCCGTAAACGTAGCACGCCTCCATCTAGCTATGTAGCTAGGTATACATCATCCGCGGAAGTTGCAGACGCAGGTCCAGGATGGAAACGGAGGGTTGACGTGTGGTCATGGTATATGGAGTGGTGGCAGCCCGCGAGCCCGGGCGGTGGTGGAGTGGGATGGCGGAGGTGGAGGGCGGCGGTGGGGTAGCGGCGGGGGTGCCCTAGAACCTAACCCCGGGTGGCCCCCTTCCCCTCATCGCCCTTTCACTTCACCCCCTCCTCCCCACATCCTCCTCATGATGCGAGGCACCCCGGGGGAAGGGATGATTAACCCCCCCCCGATCGATTAACATCCGATTAAACGATGGGGTTTTATGGCCGGAGAAGGTTTGGCTGAACGCCCATGGAAGCGAAGGCAGGTGCGATCAGATACGACGTCACGGGTCACGCGCGACATCCTTCCAGCCCTCAAACTATCTTGTTGAGGGTTGTTGTCCACTTGTCTCGTAATGTACTGAGGTCTAGTCACTCCCGACCCGATCCGATCGATGTGTATAAAAAGGAAATATTCCTTCGGTATCCAGGTGGCATACAACTATACGTAAACCATCTCCTATCGATCGAAGTCGTCATATTTCAGGACTATTTCATGTTCACTAACTGCAATTTTGGTAGCCCTGAGATCAAAAGAGAAGAATATCGAAGCGTGCGTGATGTTTGGAGGCTTGGAGGGCAAGAAAGTGGCAATATGACGTACCGTAACGGTAGCTAACGCGCAGGTACGCGATGACTCTAACCCCTCTTCCGGTATGTGCTTCGAAAACGAAGCATCGAAAATCCTGTACTCAATTTTGATTTGTTAAGGCATTTGACCTCCGATCACAATTTTGAAAACAGATCTGAAAACGTCGCATCGAGGCGCATTCAAACATGTGTATGGAAATTGTGAAGAAGCAACATTTTGCACAAAATTCCAAGTTAAATGAAAACCGACACATACAAGTTCGTTACATTTAAGCTATACAAGCCCTAATGATGTAACAACCCTCGTTTTGACCGTGGACCTTGAATATGAACTTTATAGGGTTTATGGAGCCGACATTAGGGTCAATATTAGGGTTTATAGTTGGGAATATGTTGAGCATATGTAACAATCGCAATTTGTAACTTGACACCGAAACGCTTCGTGCATGTTTACAACAATATATTATGCACGGTGCAGCGCGATGCGCCTCGCCACGACGTTTCCGGCGGTATCTTTAAAGTTCGAATTGGACCACGGACACGAGAGTTATTCAAAAAAAGGCGGGCAACACCATAATGGCAACATCGACTTACCGGAAGAGGGGCTAATGCGAGAACAGGTGTTCCGCTCGGGTAAAACAAACTGGCTAAGCTCTCATAATCAGTCCGGCCGAGTGCTTTTATCATGCATCTCGGAAACCCGGATAATACGAAGTGATGACTGACAGTACAGTACTACTGTACTGTCATCCTAGCTACTAGCGGAGTCACGGTTCCGATCAGAGACGGGTCAGGCTAGGGGCTATCAGAGCCCATAATAATAACCCTGAACCTAAAGTCCAGCACACCACCCGGAGCTGTGACGTAGCTAATAGGGCTAGGCAAGCGGAGCTAAGTAAACAGATAACAAACAGCATTCACTGGAAACAGATATACTTCTAGCTGGGTGCCCGGGGACTTGTCCCGGCACAACCCACCACTGCGGCTAAGGCTAATCACACCTCCAGGGATTGAAACAAGCAGACTCTAGCCACTGTAAAGCTGGTCGGCAGAGCCGAGTTCAGCATACGGATCCCATTCAAGAAAAGCATCCGAAGTCAATTGAGAAGAGAACTTATAAGCATTGACACCACCAGACCCAAGTGGGTCAGGCGGATCCCAAAGTGGAGTGGCAAGACTCTCAAATTGCAGAGCCGCCGAGGTCGATTGAGAAAAGAACGGTTCCACATCCCGCGGCGGCATTGACGAACCAGTAGTAATCACGGACGGGCAAAAGGAATCCAGTAATGCACCACCAGGATGAACCGCACCGTAGCCGTGGGTGGCTCCGGGCTCAACCAGGCCCCTGACACCACCGCCGACCACGAGTGTCGGCATCGCCGTAGCACTGAACAGAAACGTAGCCACCATGAAAAGAGTGAGTGCAAATTCTCCGATGCCAAATGGCCTGGAGCCTCTGGGAACTCCGAACCGCCGAAATGCCGCAGCCGCCGGCGGTGCACCCCCCTCAATTTCAGTCAGGCAGACACCAGGAGGGCAGTCCGAGCCCTCTCCATCATCATCGGAGTCACACATCTCAACAGGCTCAGGGTCAATGTCAAACCAGTCAGGGTGGACAGTGTTGAATGTTTTGAAAGAGTTGTCAGCAGGAGCCATCGGGCCGAGAGCCAGAGAGGCAGACGGCGGCACGAAGGCGGCACGGCTGACCTCATGCAAGTCAATCGGCTTACCATGCACGGGTGCAGCAGAGGCCTTCGGCAGCAGCCGCTTGCTGGCGGTCGGCTCAACGACACCACCAGCAAGCGGACCGCTGACCTCAGCAAATGCAACACGGCCAATGGAAAGGTGCTCATCAGGTGCAGACTCAGCAGAGGCAGCAGCATCCTTGAACTGCTGCAGAGCCGTAGGCTCTGGAGCAAAGGAATGCGCAGACAGCTCACAGATTTCAGGTTGCCCCACGAGAGCACACAAGTGCTCCATGGACCCCTCATCCCCAGCGTCATAGTACCGCTGAAAACGAAGGGCAAGCACGTCGGAGTCATAAGACTCGACGGCTTGGCAGTAGGATGCCGAGATGGACAGCGGGTGAGTGTCCTTGTGAGGACACTCACTCAGCCAATGCTTTGACCCAACGGCGCGGCACTTCTCGTGCCCGCACGTTGGGACAAAGGTGCCAGACCGCTTGTCAAAAGCCACCTCCGAAGAGGCGGAGTGAGCAAGCGGTTGCACTCCAGGTCGGTGGAAGTTGCGCGGAGTGTGTTTCCCAGGGGGCTTGGAGCCACCCTTCTTAAGGGAATCGACATCCCGCTGCAACTTGACCAACTGAGCACTGAGCCGATCAATGGCCGAAGCCAGGCCAGTGTCAGTGGTGCAAGATGCAACAGACATGGGCCGCCCCGCAGTGCGCTTGCCCGAGAGCCGCCCACAGCGGTACTGCTCACGGACTCGTGCCTGCAAGGTGAGCAGACTCACAGCCGCACGCTGGTCAGCTCGAGCAAACGAGTCAACCAGCGCGGAGTAAGCCGGCCCAGACAGCGCAGAGATGAATTGCCGCTTAACAGCGTCCTCGGGCAGCGCCTGTAGACGCTGTGCATCCCGAAGGCAGCTGTTAAACAGCCGAATGTCAGAGTCAGGGTCTTGCTCATCAGAGATCCTAACCTCAAGCAGCTCCGCAAATGCATCGAACGGGGTCGATACATCCGCAAGCATACGCACCACCTCGAGGGTGGCACGTTTGCCATCGGCAGGAACATCTGAACCAGAAGCCTCTACCCAATTACGGGCAGGAGACCCTGGCGCAGTCAGCAGCAGCAGCAGCACAGAGTATAACAGCTCATTTGCAGCAGACAGAACAGGGGCGTCAGCAGCTGTCAGTTCAAACAGGGGTGCAAACGCAGGCGACTGCAGCGTGAACAGCTGCTGCAGCTCGGATACCAATTGCGAAAAAATGTCCGAAGCTGAATTCTCGTTGCCTTTAAATTTTGCAGTTTTGTCACCCAGAACTTTTGTTGCTGCTGTCTTGGCACACTGAACATCGAAAGAATCCCTGCGCAACCTCTGCAAAAGTACGGCCGCCGCAGTGGACGCCTCAGACTCTCCCGAAGCCAAATGCGGAGTCGATGGCGTAGCCGCATTCAGCGCCCCAACATCATCAAAAATGGTTGCTAGCTTCCGCGCTCTAGCGCGTGTGCGTGGTCCAATCGGAGTCTCCATGGTAAAAATGACGGCAAGATGGGGTCGCGGGCTAACGGAGCGACAGTAGTAAGCATTACGCAGCGGCCAATCCTGCAGAAGTCTCAGCGGTAAAAACAACATCAAACAGGTCATGAGCCGATTGGCTAAAAGTGGTTGCGACCCACAATACGCGGAATGCCCTCTCCACCGGCCAGGTGAAACGTAAAAAGAAGCCATAATAAGCGACGATACTGCTGCCGAAAAATGTGCCATAAACTGATCTCCACTTCAAAAAGAGGCCATACCGCGGAAAGACGAACTACTGCCTAAGGGGGCGCCCACCCCATCTCTGTGTCAAAACTTAGCCAAACATGGCAACAGCTAGGCGCTGTGCCATCAGAATTACTAGGGAAGTGGTGACGCGCATAACCTGCGAGAACAGGTGTTCCGCTCGGGTAAAACAAACTGGCTAAGCTCCCATAATCAGTCCGGCCGAGTGCTTTTATCATGCATCTCGGAAACCCGGATAATACGAAGTGATGACTGACAGTACAGTACTACTGTACTGTCATCCTAGCTACTAGCGGAGTCACGGTTCCGATCAGAGACGGGTCAGGCTAGGGGCTATCAGAGCCCATAATAATAACCCTGAACCTAAAGTCCAGCAGCTAATGACACCATTGGGCCTTCTGCGTCTAAGTTGGCCCTGAGAGTGTTTCTAGTCGGTAAGGGTTCTGTGTTCGTGTATTTGTTTGTTTGTTGAGACCTGTATTTGCATGCAAATGACGGGTACCCGTGTGCCACGCGTGTGTATTGAGCCGGGAACGCGCCTCTCCTTGAACGTGGGAGAGCGCCTCCTAGGGACGAGTTTCCTGTGCATTGCACATACATGTTTGATGGGGAAAGCCTTCGTGAGGTTTGTCGCGGGGACTTTGTTCGATTTCAGCCCGGATCTAGCTCCGCTGAATTTTGGTGGGGGCGTGTACAAGGCATGAAGTTTGAGTTTGATAGGATGGGCAAACGCGTTGTCATATTTCGGGTGAGACTCCTTGAGACTGTGTTGTCGTTTGCCGATCGACACCATATTTCGGAGGAGGAATGTCAGGGTTATGACCGATGACATATGTGTCATGCATGTCATACGTGTCATACATGTCATACCATGTCATGTCATGTCGTGTCATGTCATATGTTATAATGACATACAATCGTCAGTACGGTCGACTGTGACATGTACAGTCATCATTTCTGTCATCCACTTAAGGTGAGTGACACCTGTCATCGAGAGGCCAGGTACTGGCTGCTGGAGTCAGTGCACCGTAGGTCATAACTTGCATGACTCCGTTCGACTGTACCAGTACTCGTACAGTACTTGGTGACAGATACCTAGGTCACAGATGCATTATATATTCGTTTATCTTTATAATCAGTTTACACTTGTATGAGAAACTATTCAGTGACCACCCGATATAATACGGTATATTATATCTCACACTGGCATTGAGATGGCGAAGCAAGACGAGTCTTGAAGAACCGAAGTGTTCTGAGAAGACGATGTCTTCGCTTGTAGCATGAATTGAACAGCATGCGGGTATCACATGGCTTATTCGATCAGCCGATATTGTTGTTCACCCAATGCCATCGGGTTCACAACCCAATTGTGGTAGCACTTGAGAAGTGCGGTGGCATTGGCGTATATGAGGTAGCATTGAGCTACAGCAGCACTTCTGGAGAAGAGACTGCACTCATACCCACATATCAGTTGCGCGTGCTATTGGCGTTCAATAATACCCGTGCTATCATATCGCTCACATAGCGAGCCTTATCAAGGAAGCACGAGTTTTGCTGTCTGATCTGTTAATAAAACCTGCGGCCATGCGTAATCTATCAGGGCGTCTCGTGAACGTGAATGGCCCTTGGGATGGCACTTATGATGAGTTGTATGAGCTTGCTGAAATCTGTATAGGCAGCCCTGACTGGGAGTCCCGGTCAGGCCCCTATGACAGATCCCTAGGACCAACACTGGACTGCTGACTTATCTGTAGGTTCGTACTGTGACACACGCTGTGTCACAGGTAGGCTAGACTCCGAGACCGTCCGAGACCGTTCCGGGTATATCTAGCTTAGGGTTTATTTATCTTATACAGTTTACGAGTACGGGACTTTCTGATATCTAGTGTACTTGGATATCCCGGTAGAGCTGTTTATGACTGACGAGTTGTTGGATGTGCACGAGACGTAATTTTTCGGCAAGGGTGACGTTCACGATTTTAGGATGTTCAGAAAATGTACCCTGTCGATTGCTTTGTGCCCCCACACACCATGTTTTGTAGGAGGGTTCTCTCCTTTTCGGTAGATGGAGTGTCAGCACGAGTTCTTAGGACTCCGTCATGGAAAACTCGCGGTTTCGAACAGCCCATCAATAGTTTGGAGTTGGAAAAACTCGTGAATAGAATTCAACGTGGAGTTAGGCGGACTTTTCGCCCTGATGGCCTCACGGGACCTCGGCATCGAGTGCGTGTGGTGCGCGTGGAGGACGTGTTCCACGCGAATGAGCAAACGTTCCGCCAGAAGAAAATCTCCGAGCCAGGCAGTATCGTGCCCTTCAAGGTCGAATGCCAAGGTGCTCACGTATACGACCTGGCTTGTTCTTAGTTTCATTTCTTATTTATTTAACAACTTTGTGTGTGTATGCAGAGGATATGGTTCGAGAGATGATGGCTGGGCTGAAGCCTGCCAAGGTCTCTCGGACTCGAGTTCTGTGGAAGTATCCGCAGTCCTTCGCCACCAGAGACGATGTCAACTTCTCGTTGGGAGGGGAGTACGAAGGTGAGCCCAAATGGTATCGAAAGGAGTTTGATGCCACCGACACCGACCTTCAGCGAGACAAGCGAGAAGGACTTCCAAACGTCTTTTTACATATCGTTTCCCCCGTTTGATAACGTCATGAAGATCGCCTTCGAGACCAGGCAGACGGGTCGAACTGATGGAATCAGTGCCCAGCCTCTGTTGGATAGTATGTTCTCTTCCCATCCTCGTGTTTTGATACTGAAGGATTGTTGCATGAATAGCTGAGTGGGGTGGGGTGTTGTTCAGCGCGAGGCGACGCTCGAGAGTCTACCATTCTCGACGCCGAGGGAATCGAGTTCTGCACGCGTCGTTTTGGCGCAAACGACACGCTGAGAGAGCTAAGACTCTTCGTGATAAAGTTCAGGTGTACCCTAATCCCAAGTTATTGCAACCTTTCCGGCCGTGAAAACCTGACGATGTTCTGCACGTGCAGCGCTCCTCTGACGTGGATCACTCCGGCAAACGCGAACTTCTTCAAATACTTTCGTTTCCCCCAAGTCGATGTCTCTGACGAACACGACGCCAATGGTAAGCCTGTGTCAACAGTGTGATTTGAATGTTGTTGTGTATTTTTCTTTGGACAGCGGTGTCGGGGTGGGTGTTGCAGCGGATGAATATCTTCAGCTGCACGACTACAGTATCGTATTCATCTCCCTGGTTCAACCGTAAGTATCGAAGACCTTGAGTAGAATTTGTGCACAAGAACTTTATGTAATATGTATTTTATAGAAATCTTAGTTTGATAGAATCCAAAACAAGTTTTTGGGCGGGCAAGACACTCGGCCTCTTCGTGGCCCCGCCTGGTAACGTGATGCAAACATCACGGCTAACCGGAGTGTCAAAATAGGTGCGGCACCTAGCCCTTGTCTTATCTGCTTGTACGAAGTTGCTGCAAAGCCGTACAATTTTCCCCCTTCTCGGGAGGGGAGGAGGATGGGGGAGGGGGGGTGATATCCGATTCCTTGAGCTTCCCAGAGATCAGATACAATGTTCGTCGCCAAATCCTGAGCTTCCGTGCCGTCCATATGCCGGCCAAGGAACATTGTCGATAGTTCGATATCCCGATATATTGATATATCGAAAATATCGTTACTCATCGATAGTGCTTTTCGTGCGTTATCGAAAAATAATATATCAATCGATAGCACTTCGGGTTATTCATATCGATCGATAGGAGTTTGGGTACTTACTCATATCAATTGATAGTGTTTTGAGTTTTTTGTATCGATTTATCGATATCACATTTTTCGCGTGTTATCGATATGCGCCGTCGCCGAACCCCGATATCGCGAAATCGGGCAGATATCGAAAATATCGATAATTTCACCAGGGCAAGGGACGATGCGCATGCGTCATGGATCCCATGACTTGGTCGAATTGATCTTGGAATGACTTGTATCCTACCTTAGTCGGAAACCACCAATCATGTCTATTGCCAAATGGGTACGGTGGGTTAACCCACCGTAATGACGATTTTGAACAACCCAAAGCTTCTATGCAACGGCGTATCTGGTCTCAAACCTATGTTTCATGGCAGTCATTAAGAGTCCCTTCGAACATGGAAAACATACTTTGCACCATTCGAAGGTGTTTTCGATATGTAAGAGGCGCATGAAGTTGCCAAATATATCATGGTGGGTTGGAAAATTTGCTTACTGAATTTGACAATTTAAAATTTGCGTGTCGATCGGATGCGGTGGAACGAGGAAGAGTGGATTCTCCGCCAGGTATGTCGTCCGCCCGTCCGACTGTCGTGTGCCACATGACGAATAGCGGCTATTCCCAAATAATACAAATTTCGTCTATTACTTGGGTGACTACTTATCTATTCCCAAATATTTCTCTTCGAAGCATCAGGGGGCAACACACAGTTGTCTTGATACTGTATCATACAATATTGATAAAAATTTCGATTTATCGATTCATATCGATCGCAATTTCCCGATTTTCATATCAATAGATGAATACGATATTAGGTGATATCATAATGTCACCTCGATTTTTCAACCAATAGCATATGCATCATATATATTATTCTATCTGATAATATATCGTTACCTGTTATATTGATGTACATATGCATCATCGCCGCTCCAAATATCGATCCTGGAGTTGCATATCGATATTGCTACCTGGTACACCCATGCATATATAGGCTGTTTGAATCATTTGAACCTGCCTAGTTCAGCACATTCACACAACCAGAAGTTGCCACACATTAGCCATCTGATGGCTCGTAGCGCTGCCACCAAGAGAAAGCACTCCGCTGGCGTCACTTTGATTGCCCCAGGTAAGGGCAAAGTCAAGCGCACTCGTCTACACCCCTACGACAAACGATGGTAGCGCAGTATTGATCGCAAGTACGTCGTCAAAGATATGTTGTATGAGCACACTATCAAAGGTGGGAAATTGGCTCATCAGTGGCTCATTTCATGGGAAGGGTTCGAGTCTATAGCTACTAACAATGTTGGGAGCCAATCAAAAATCTCGGCGGCCTTGAGCAAACCATCGCAGTATTGACTTTTGAGTTTCAACCCTGTGAGGTAACGACATATATTGTGGTGTACCGGTATCATGCTATGCCTTATCAATATCACTGTATCACTCATATCATATCGATGCTCGACGTCGGTTATTCATATCATATCGATAGAAAATTCGAGCTATCATATGGATTGATGATACATATATTGATGTACATATAGCAAACTATTCAAATAACTTGATAACTTTTGATAAATACGGGACAGAATTTTGACATGAGCTCTCCTGAATTTTTAGAATAATTCCGCGTTATTCGCGTGATAATATTCGCTGACATTTATTTCACTCTGTTCGAAAGAGTCACAATTCCGTTCTTCAGATTCGAACCGGTATATAAAACGCTTATATACGTGACGGCAGGGTTCCTCTTGCTCGGACAACAATATCAGCTATTCGCACAACAGAAATCATGCAGGGCAAAATCATAATAATAATACTAATTTGCAGCAGCACATTTTATAGTTCCAATGCCGCGTATCAAACTATTTTATTCTATAACCTGATACTAAACGGGTTCTAAAAGAGCAAATCCATATCGCATCTCAACAAGCAAAATGAACGTGTCCCGAAGGACATCACGAATTCTCGTGCCACGCAGACCACGCAAACTGCGAGTGCTAAATACCATTTTTCTTGGCGAGCAGATCCCGTAGTACCTGCGAACATTTACTGAAACTGTCAGCCGGTGGAAAAGAAGCAGCATCGCTGACTGTTTCACATAAGTTGAGAAGAGAAGGAGCATGGCGAAAAGCCTAAGTGATCTAAATCCTAAAGTGAAAGTAGCATGGCCAACTAAGACCGAGGAAGATCTCGCCAGGGCAAGCCCCAGACGCGCTGCTACCCGGTTCAAGATAAACGGCGCTTCCCATTTCAAGATGGACCGCGCTGCTGCCCAGATCAAGATAAACGACGCAGGAGAATTACCACGACGTTCGTAGCACAAGATCCTGAGATCGGGGCCATAAACATGTGGGACGTAACGAATCGTGTGGGAAACGAAATCAACAGGAACTAAAAACATAACCAAGAAGCTGACAACATAGTTCGCGAAAAATCGGCGCACCCTGCACCTCCACCAAAAGAACCCAGCAGCCGGCGCATAACCACCTGCACCAAAAGATCCCAGCAGCCGGCGCATACCAAAGCACGCAAGATTCGCAACCAACTCGTCATGCGAAGCTAGCAGTGAAGAGGAACATGTGCGCACACTGGTGAAACTTCAGCGATCGGCAAACACGTTATTCCCTCAATTCGTCCAGGCATATCCTGCTGGCCGCCGTAGTACAAAACTAATGAGCTTCAAATTCTGGTGTATAGAATATGTTTGAAAATCGAACGCTAGCGGAATCGTTTCACCGCCCAACCAATCAAATTCTAGATCGCAAATCATCGTATCGATCGATCGATGACCCACGGTTTCCATTGGCTAACAAAAACTAAACATCTTGAGAGGTGGCACATTCGTTATTGTCAGAAACGCTAACTTTCTGGTCCCACTTTCGTTTGACGACGAGCCATGCATGACGTCATCCTATGTCACCTTAAAGATCATCACCATCATCCACACCCAAAAGTCGTCATTCTTCATCATCCACAAAGACCTCTGGCCTCGGTTTTCAGCCTGCGAAAAAGTCAGCATCACAAAATTTATCAAATCTGAAAACAAAAATAGTCCTTAATTTTTTCAATTTTTACTTTTTCGACATCATACTTTGCATATCAAGTTTTGTGCATAAAACTCACACCTCACCCAATTTACACCACTTAACAATCATCAAAACTCCCAAACCCACCGCGCGCGAACGTCAAAAAAAAATACCGAAAACTTGTTGTGGGACATATGGTCATATAATATAAATCGATATTCCGAGTTGTCGAAATAAATCAACAGCTCATATTGTGTTCAAACTGGTATCAATTATTCCCAGTAAACTGGATATCGTGCCTTGATGGGGAGCCTTGGTTTTCAGTTGCCAGCCCGGCAGTGGTACAGCACTTCTAGGACATGGTCATTGTTATCGGCGTAAATAGCCTCAAAATTGTGTCAGATTATTCCTTCCATTAACAAATAGCGTGGTATAATGTTTGTTGGAATAAAACGACCACTATAACATGTCATAATATGTGCGAATCTCAATGGCTATTTTTATGAGAATCCTTAGTATTATCAATTATATATTGATATTCATGTCGCATTTCGTATGTATCGTTATATTCGCACATAGCTATCCACTCACAAAATAACCGAATTTCGTAATAGCATCGAAGTGTAGCTTTTGATGTGCTCGTCTATTCTGTTCACTTCAAGTTGTGTTCCTTTTGTCCTTTCCTAGACGAGCATTTTGGTACCGTATTGGTTTGTGATAAGAACAGTATCTCTTCAAATCTCGATTATGTTATTACGTATCTGATTCGGATTGTGTCTGATTCAAAACTTTACTTCCTGGCTGTCCACACTCCACGACCTGCGTCTCAAATTTGAAATTGCTGAGAGAATGAAAGCGATCACACGACGTTGCAGTCTGCTGCACACATGATGATTGCTCGCGCGAAATTCCTCGCAAAGGTTACCTAATTTCAATTAATCTCAATTGCTCTGCTGGTATCGAGTACTATCGAGATTCGCCATAGGATATGCCTACAGTCAATCCAGAATCGCCATACACATGGACTCAATGTACGCACATCTTCTCACAGTTTTAAGATATTATGCATTCACATCAATCAATACTTTTGCAATGCAAGGTAAAGGCTCAAAATATCTTGTTCACTTTCTCCCCTACTTGCTCAGCTAGCTGAGCTCGTGAGTGAAAACCGCCCATAATACTAAGCAAATCACGTGCCCCTTGCACCTAATGGATGATATTTAATAAACGCCCTGGATATTATAATCCCCTAGCAATTGGTTGTCAAGTTGCAGGACTTGCTCATCCCTAACCCTGAGATTAACCCCACTCAAGTTCATGTCAACAAATCCAATAGTTTCAATAGCAAGTACCCTTGCGATTCGGCAGCTGTTTCAGTGCGCAGGGGCACCGTCTCCACCATCAAAACGCAAATGCTCCCCTGAGTCAAGCACCATATATCAGTCCATAAGACAATAAGCTAAAGAGGTCAACAGCAGTATGTATCACATACCTGCCGCAGTCGGAAGTCCCCGCATGTGAGCGTGCCTTGGTACCCCAGGGCTCACTTCGACTGCCAGAAATCCCCATTCCCAATTAGTAGGCCATAATACGGACAAAACTGGTGTACAGAACCTTGAACTTGTGCAAAACTGTTGAACACTATTCTTTTAGGGACACTAGCAAAATAGTGCCAGGTTCATACCACCTCCTCCTTCTTCGAAACGAAGGTGCGCTCCGTTGCTGGCAAGCAGTCCCTGCGCCTTGGGGTACCTGTGCGATTTTTCTCACAAGTAATTGAACAATAATCGATGGACCCCGCCAATGCGCTGAGGGCCTTGAATCATCCACATCTTAATAGGCCTAGTAAGCACCCAAACAGAGTCTTCACGCACGACGAGGAGTCAAGCGACACATTTCCCACATATGAACATTTGAATCATCATTACCCAACGCAAAAAGGCAAGAGCCAAACAAGCCCTACACCAATGCAATACTGAAGCAAACTAGCTCCGCATAGGAGGAAAAGGAAGTATTCAGGAATAGGTTAGGGTCAAAATAATCACAAATGTAGGGTGGCATTGTCTACACAGACAGTAAACTGAAAAGGTCACAGCCACTGACACTTGTCTAGGGCAACCTATCACGCATGCACAATTACGCTATCAAAAAAGGTATCGAGGCTTCTTTTTGTGCAATCTATCTGGAAAACGACATTTGCACAGCCACATCCTAAGCAAGCTTAACGCCCTACAAAGTAAACTTCAAGTTCCACTTTCACTTGCCTTGTGTTTGAGGTTGTACCTGCACCGACTTCCTTAACATCTGGTACCCTGACTTCTTTGCAACTCGTATGAGGCTGCTGTGCGCACCTCAGTAGGGCAGAAAAAGCCTGAACACAAACTTGGGATACCTATCCGTGTTCACAGTTATTGGGCTACTCTGTGTGTGTGTGTGTGCGTGCGTGTATGCTTATCTTGCACCGTTTCCGTTGACTGTTGGTATCCTAGCTACCTGGCTGCCAGGGTAGGTGGGTGACTGGTGGGTGCTCACCCAAACTCAGTTTTATAGCTGACCGCCGACTTCCTAACAAGATCCATCGAATCGTAGTACACGTTTTCTGCCTCAACGTCCCAATCGTCTGCGCTGACATCGTCCTGACTCCACTCGTCCAGCTCCGGCTCTGCTGGTGTCCCAGGAAGGCACTGGTCCACGGCGGCTACACGTGGCGAAGGAAACTCTTCTGATGAGGTTCACACAATATTGAAACACATAAGTAAAGAATAAAACAGATTTCCTTTGGATACCCAAACAAAGTTTTGGACTGAGCAAGATGTTGCCTCCTTCCTTCCGATCATATATTCCTCAAAGGAGACAAACTAGTAGAAATGCTCAAAAGGACAAAGACTTACCACCAGATTCATCAAAACGGAGATGAACACCAGGGCGGAGGATCTGGGCCTCGTCCTTTTGAGGAAGCGCTTTCACAGGATTGGTATCTGCAGCTTCACCTTAGGCATGTTAGCAGGGTGAGTGGGCATGCCACAACACGATTGAGATGTTAGGAAATAGTATCTTCAGCAGGAATATACCTGCATTTCGGCTACGGTTGACGGCTTTCACACGCTTCTCTGCCGATGGTACCACGATAATTGAGGTCAACTTAACCCCTGAAGCCTCCTGATTCTCCAAAGGGCGTACAGGTGATCTCTCCTCCGCAGCACTCTCAAAGTTGATGTCCTCCCCCTCAGCAGCATCCAGCCAGCGACCCCTGGATGTCTGTGCATAGGTGCAGCGTTAGACAGAAGTAGCTGATTACGCAAGACTCAAACAACATTTTTCTACAGGGTAAGCTTAAAGAGCGTGTGCATGCCCACAATACTGACTCGACGAAAACGATATGTGAATACTATCTATCCAACATGTACCCAATGGATGAGAATCCACAAATCCCTGAAGTTTAACTCTAGCACACCATAAATTCCTGTTTCGAATAGCCTGTAGACTGTATTTAAGAGCGCAGCACGAATAAAATGTAAATCCTAGCCGCTCAAAATGCAGAACTTGAAGGGAAAAGGGAGAGGAACAGTTGGTACCAGTAACTCATTCCTGTACTGCTTCTTCAGCTGCCGAAATGAGGGCGACGATAGCTCTACCGTGGTCCTCTCCTCTGTATTGCAGCGTTCGGTAGTATTGTCTTGTACGTCTGGGGTGCTCGGTTGTATCACTGCCTCCTCGGGAAGCTCCACCACTTCTACTTCCAGCTCCGCCGTTTCTGTTACTGTTTGTTGCGAAGCTTTGACTTCCGGCTCGGGTTGTCTGGACTGTGCTGCCTCGGGAGTGGACGGCGCAGCAACTTCTTGAGAAACGGTAGCTGCAGGATTTTCGACGTCATCTAGAAGCGTAGATAGTGCACGAACAGTACTCGCACTGTCTTTCGCACTTGAGGGTGCTTCTCCACTGTCCTCGAAAATTTCGAGGGAAGCACGAATTTTACGAGCACTTTTGGGAGTTTGGCCACTAGGAGTTTTGTTGTCAACCTGAACAGCACATATAACTGTCAACTCTCCAGGTGTCGTTTTCTTTCAGCCACTGAGACCGTGGACACCAAGGAGTCCCACTCTCCTCGAGGGTGAAGGCACATCCTAAGAATCCTAAGCATACGGGCATGCACTCACGTCACTTCGCTCACAAACACTCGAAGCACCATGACCTTAGAACAAGAGTACGATGCATACGGGAGAAGTAAAGGTTGTCATGAATAGCTTAAAATCAACGACTTACTTGAAGAGTGACGCTGTTTGTCAAGTTACCGAAAGCTGCACGGGGGCTGAGGATCGACTGCTTAGTAGGCGTCTTAGTCAGGGTCTTCAAAGCATGTGGGGATGGAAAATTTTCGTCGGTATCTGCTAACTCGCAGCTAGATGTCTTCAAGAGTTCGCTGCCGGATTTTACACTCGCGTCCGCAGCATTCGAGAACATGTCCACCTTGGATAAGCACTTGCGGGCGGAGCGCGTAGTTGCAGAAGGTGTCGTGGAAGTCTTCTGCACGACATCCATAACCCCTGTATGCACAAAAAAATTAGTAGAGAATACAACTGGAAGAGTTTGGCTGCAGGAAATACGACGTCGGTTTGCTTTCACCTCCTCTTACTCGGCTGCGAGTGACTCGAGGCGACATAACTTCGAAGGATGCAAAGTGATCGTACTGGAGTTTTGAGGAGTGAGACCTTCAATCAAAAAATATGCAACACAATAACCTCAGACTTGAGAAGCCTAACCCACCAAAAAAAAACTGCGATTTCACAATTCAACAGTACTGTAATGGTTTCCAAACTGACAAGCAAGCGACAGCTCACTGTCAATAAGTACCGATCGGATGCCGATATTCTTTCTGCACTCCTCAACGGATAGATCGGTCGCAACGGATACTCGTCTTGATCATTTTTGATCGTCTTGATCAGCGACGAAAGGGCTCCCATCCCACTCTACAGTAGAGCTCTAGACTGTTGCACGGCACGAGGCCTTTTTTTTTTTTTTCCTCCTATTTGTACGAGGTCGGTGTGACGTCGTAGTTTGTGGCAAATTGCTGCATGGTGTACGTGGAGAGCTGTGGTACCGATTTGTTGGGTACGAGGTACGGTGTGATCTGACGGCTGCGTGGGACATTCTCCTGTGGGAGATGACGTCGGCATTGTTTTGAGTGCGGGAGGCGTGATGATAGGGGAATGTAGACTGATGGAAGGGGTTGGGTGGGCGATTGTGTCAATCTCCCCCAGTCTTGAGGAATCTGTGAGGAAGACTCATGGAAAAGGAGAGATATATAATGAGTATATATATCACTGCAGAGACGGAAACCGGACTACGTGACAGAAAAGGCTAATATATGATATATATATTAGGCGGGCGGAAGCACTTACAGGGTGTGACACCGTGATACACTGCAGACTAAGTCACGGGGAAGCCGATTCCCCCCCCACTGTATGGGGGGCCTGCTTCTCCTTTGCGTCACCCCTCACTGTGTGTGGCATGTGTCACACGTGACCGTGTATCCGTCACTTTAGCCTGCTCTAGTTAGACAGTGAGTCCGTATGTCTTCCCAGTTTATGCTATTCCGTTTCCGAGCACCCGGCACTGTGTTTTCTGTGACATATCGTGCATATATATATCTTATATATATACCCTCAGTTCTCCCTTTCTGTCAGGTTATCGACCCACTTCACGCTAAGTGGTGTTTCGGTAGGCATCAACTCGCTTTGGTTTTTTGCCAATTCTAGAGTTCCCTGAAAAGTCCCTTACGGTTACGGCGCCATTCACCGCAACCAAATTTCCTTGAATCAACACGTGGGCTGCCTACCGTCAGCGAGAAAGGTTTCCTACGTTTTCCCTGGGCCAGAATTCCCTGTTTCCCTCTTATTCCTTCACCCTGGCCACTTATTTCCTTCCAATGTCTCAACACCGCCAATCAACCCTCGCAGAGGCGCTTCGGTCAGCACGACGGGCTGGTGCTACTCCTTCCCCAACCTCTGGAAATTCTGGCACTACGACGCCGGGTCCGACACGACCGAGACGCATTGTCTCCACCGCCTCTCTTCGTTCGCGTCCTTCCTCATTGCGTCCATCGCCCACTCCCTTCATGTTCTTCAACGATCCGGCGGTCCTCGTGTCCACGCCGGTGGAGGAGGGGAGGGAGGACGAGTACCTAGAGCAGCTATCTTACGCTTTCACGTACTCCACCGACATCGTCACCATTTTGCGTCCTGGAGGGTTTCACCCTAAAAATGGCTTTACCTTGGACAACGACTCCGCAGACACGGACTTCACTGCTTTGCTCGCTGCCATGAGGCACGTATTATACCCTGTTTCCTTCACGGAGTTCTCCAAACTCCTCGACCTCGAGCACGACTACGACTTTTACCACGTCGTGCTCAACGAGATCATCTTCACCATCCTTCCAGTTTTACTTCGTGGTACGGCATTGGCGTTGTACTCCGAAGCCGCGCGCTCCCATCCTGGTGACGGCCGCTATGTTCTCCAGCGACTACGGTTTGAGGTCGAGGGCGTCCCTGACTCCGACACCGACCGCCACTGGGTGAAGATGCGTGCTGTCATCATCGACGAGCACAAGGACCCCGCCCCCCAGCTCATGACCATCCGCACCTTGGGCGACAAACATGCCCGTCTCAACCCTGACTACAGCGAGTCCAAACGCGTCCGTGACCTCTGGCACATCCTGCCCGACTCCGCCAAGCAGACTCCTTTCGTCAACCCGCTGTACGTCAACGTCATCCGCGATCTTCGAGCTGGTTCCCCCTTCTCCTTTTCCACACTGTGCTTGCGTATCCGCACGGTGTGGAAAGAGGAGCTTGCATTTGCCACCCCCGCCGACGCTTCCCTGTCTGGTGGTGGTGGTGGTGGTGGTGGTGACCGGCAGAAGAGCCCATCCTTCAACTCCGTCACCGTGGAGAAGAAACCCGGCTACTCCACGAAGTGTGTTGGTGAGTGGCGAGTGGACCCCCCTGGCTCACCGCTGAAGCGGTGGAAGGGCGTCGGGTTCCCTTGCATCACTTGTTTCCGGCTGTGGGGTCTCACTGACTCTCACCCTGGAACCAGGGGCTTATGCCCTTACACATGCGTTGCAGCATTCTCCCCCACGCGTACCCCTCCCTCGGCTCTGCCTGTGGGCAATCGACCGCTTCCGCAGGAATTCGCATCGGCCATGGCGTCCCTGCAGGCAGCTGGTGGTGCCTCCGCGCAGTCTGTGGTGGTGGCGGACGAGCATGCCGACCCCGCACCGGCCGACCCTGAGCCGGTCGGGTCGGTGATGACCTTCATTGCACCTGTCACTGACCCGCCTCCGCCGCTCGATCACGCCGCGGCGGGCTCCGATGGCGATGTTGCCGAGCCGACGGCTGAGATGCGTCCCACTGACGCGGCTCCGTACCCTGCGGGCGACTCCGACTGTGAGGCAGAGCTAGCCGCCATGCACACTATCCTTGACGACGACGAGGACTGGCAAGCTTTCCGATCGACGCCGTGGATCCCTCAGTTCAATGGTTCAACTGACCGCCGAGCTCCAGCCAACTAGCTTTAGCCTTAGCCTCAATGTAGCTTCTTGCAATGTTTATCCTCATCTTGCCAGCTGTTAGTTGGCCGCAATGGGCCTTTCACTGAACTCTGACATTAAGTGACATTGGGTTTTAGGTTTTAGGGTTTGCTTGCTCTCGGACTGCCACTCACACCTTCGGGGTGAGGTGGTGTCACGGGGAAGCCGATTCCCCCCCCACTGTATGGGGGGCCTGCTTCTCCTTTGCGTCACCCCTCGCTGTGTGTGGCATGTGTCACACGTGACCGTGTCTCCGTCACTTTAGCCTGCTCTAGTTAGACAGTCAGTCCGTATGTCTTCCCAGTTTATGCTATTCCGTTTCCGAGCACCCGGCACTGTGTTTTCTGTGGCATATCGTGCATATATATACCTTATATATATACCCTCAGTTCTCCCTTTCTGTCAGTGGTGTCACGGGGAGCCCAATCTTTCCCCCCCACTGTAGGGGGGGGGACGATGGGTCACCCGGCATTCCGCACCCCTCGACCTGTGCGTTGTCACCAGTCACCGTGTCACCGCTCTTTGACTCAATAAAACACACTTATCGCCATGGTGGATTAGCCGAGTGGATAGCTAGCCGGAATAAGTTGAAATATTACTTCGACCGTGCTGGATCGATCCCCGGTGTAATGTCCGTATACCATTTCCCGTCGTCTTAGCCGAGTGGGTTAACCGCTGTATTGAGTTTCGATAAAGCGTTGCACTCCGAGCACGTGGTTACGATACCGGCGCAATGACCTTGAGTACGGGAAAATAAACGCTTGTTGACCCGTCTGCGTATTCGGAATATAATTCCGGATGTCGTATCGAATAAAGGAATACCAGAGTACGATTGTCGTACGTAAATGGGTCCGTCGAATTTATAAATTCGACGGAGTGGTCCTTGAAGGTACGGTCTCAAGTGACGGTTGGCGATCGTGGCTGCGCGAGCAAGTTCCGTAATATTATGGAATTAAAAATGATATGCCCGTTCGCTTCATAAACAAAGCCTACTAAACACTCGATTTTTGATTTTTCTCGAATTTTTGCCGCCAGCGTACTAACCTCTTTTTTAGGGTTTAGTACCTTTTGTGTTGAAATTTTTCAGTAAAGCTAATTAAGTATACCAAAGGTATATTTTATCTTGCTTTACTTGCCCTTTATTTTTTAAAAACCTGTAGTCCTATGGATCCTAGGATCCGTAGGGCAGTGAAGGCGACAACGAGCGACCTTTAATCGCGCCGCCCCTTTTTGAGCACTTAACTGTGCTCAAGGGGGCGGATATTTACTGACCACTGACTAACAGACTAAGTTTTTGATTGTTCGTTTGCATAACTCGAGTAAAAACTCGAAGCTCAGAGGGAAAAGGAATTGGTGTGCAGATATGGCAACCTTCACGCAGGCTGCTCTGAAGAAGGCGCAAGACGTGGCGGTTCTCCTGAAACACTTCATCGCAAACCAAGGAAGAAAGCACCCCGCCATTGGAAAGCTCCAAGACGCCCTCACGGTTGTCATTAAAGGTAAAACCGTGAACGTCGAGAACTACCTGGCGTGCTTCACAGCGGAGCGAGGGCTCGAAGATTACGCGCTATGGATAGCAGAGGTAAGCCTCGCTTCCATTGCTTTTCAAAATTTCAAGGTTGAGAGATTGCGCTAAAGACGTTTAAATTGTTTTACTTTGTTTTACTTTTCATTGTGAACGTTTTAACTCCAGTCAAGGAAACTCATAGAGCGACATTCCAAAAGCCTAGCATCACGACGGCTTTTTTGATCAAAGCGGAACTCCACACTCCGAAACCGGTCAAAGCTACGGAGAGCCTTAAACTGGAAGTTGAATCAAGAATAAAAAACAGCCTGCTTCGAGATTATGCAAAAAGCGCTCAAGCAAGGAGCATTGGAAAAGCAAAGTGTAGAATTACTTGGACTAATAGCCCACAAAGCAAACACACTAACGGTAAAAGTGCATTGGAAAAGGAGAAACGCACGACACAGCAAAGGAGAGAGCTCGCCAAGCATTTCTTTTTAGTTTGTCTCAAATTAGAACACGAGAGAATTGCTTTCGCTAGGAACATTGGAGAGACACCCCATAGAGTTACACCAGGCATCAGTTCACAAAGCAGACTTGTGAACACCAAGCGTGCATTAGACAAAGCAACCAGACACACAACACAACAACGGAAGGAGAGAATTACACACTTTGTTTCATTCTGTTTCATTCTAGAACAAACGAAAGTCACCTGCGGAAAGAGCATTATAGGAACACACCGTAGAATCAACTCGTATACGAGCACTAAAAGAGAGACCACGGAAATCAAGCAAGCATTGGACAAACTAACGCAACACACGACACAAAAGCCGAAGGAAATCAATAAACATTACGTTTCAGTTTGTTCCATTCCAGAACACGTGAGAATTACTTGCGTTAAGAGCATTGTAGGAACACACCGTAGAATCAACCCTAACAAGAGCATCACAAGAGAAGCCACGGAATTGAAGCAAGCATCGGGTAAAGTAACGCAACACACGACGCACAAATTGAAAGAAATCGATAAGCTTTGTGTTTCAGTTTGTTTCATCTTAAAACACGTGAACACTACCTGCGCCAAGGGCATCTTCGGAACACACCGTAGAATTAACCGGAACAAGTGTTTCAAAAGTAAAACCACGGAAAATAACTCAGCACTGGACAAAGGACCACAACACAAACCGAAACAACCGAAAGAAACCGACAAACATCCTTGGAATCTTAAAAGGGGCACGCAACGCCCTGAACCCGGAAGAAACGGCAGAACCACAATTACAACCTCCATTAAGCAAGGGGGAAACTACTTGTGCACATCCGAAAACACAAACAGCAAAATTAGGAAGTGGGAGGCATTGAATTTGTGTGAAGAACAGTTGTTTAATCTGTAAAACTTGTTGTTGCTAGAGAAATTAAGAGGGCGGAAGATAGCGGGTTGTCACAGGTCTTCCTGGAGCGGGTAAAGCTCTCGGCTGATGGGCTTAGAGGTTTGGGTTACGAGGAAGGACCGGAGGGAAAGATTAACAGATACCTTGCGGCCTGTGGGGCGACGGGTGAGTTTAAATCCCACACCATAAGAGGAATCTCTGTTACTTTAGAATCACCGTTGAGCATTAGGAGAAACTTGCTGACAGCAGTAAGGTGTAAGTATAGCAACATCACCCTTCAAAGAAACAAAGAACCCCTTGCTTACATTGGGGAAACTGGAAAGGGGGAAGCAGGATCCAACATCAATGAGCAACACATGCTGCTGACGGTCTCCTTCTTTCTTGAGTCCGACACTCTTCACCAGGCCTGGGAATATCAGGTCCCGAAATACAAGATCCGGAACAATGGCCAGGTAAAGACAAAACCCCCTCCCCCAATACCCGCCTTCCCCAATAACAACACACCACACAAACACTTCATTCATCTTGAAACTAAAACACACAATGCCCATCACCGCTCTCCACTGCCCCTCTCTGCCTATCCTCATTGCCACTCATTATACCTCACCGCCCCTCATTGTCCCTCACTGCCCCTCACTGCCCCCCTTCACTGCCCCCACGCCCTTCTGGCCCCCGCAGCCCCATTGAACCCCTCACCGCCCTCTTGCCCTTCACTGCCCTCACCTCTCCCCTCACCGTCCCTCACCGCCCCTCACCGCCCCTCCCCCTCACTGCCCCCCACCGCCCCTCACGCCCCTCAATGCCACACATTGCTTCTCACTTTGCCCCTCACCGCCTCCCATCGCCCTCATTGCCCCTCATTGCCCCTCTCCTGCCCTTCATTGCCCTCACGCCCCTCATTGTCCATCACGGACCTTCCCGCCCATCACCCCTCACAGCCCCTCATTGCCTTTCACCGCCCCTCACCGCCCCCTCGTGCCCCCACCACCCCTCACCACCCCTCACTGCCCCACACCGCCTCTCACAGGAAAATGGTACTAAAACCAAAGCTATGCGACCCGAGCTTAGAGCCCGAAGCACCGAGCATGAGCAGGTGGAACATAAAGCATTGAGCACGGAGTCTGGTCAGATCAAACATAGTGCGCATGGCATGGAGCCCACAGCCCCTCACAGCCTCTCGCCGCCTCTCACTGCCTCTCATGGCCCCTCACCGCCCCTCACCGCTCTTCACAGTCCCTCACTGCCCCTTACCGCCCTTCATTGCCCCTCACAGCCCCTCATCGCCCCCCACTGCCCCCTGCCCTCTTCTGCCCCTCATTGCCCCTCCTCACCGCCCCTCACAGCCCCTCACTGTTCACCGCAGTCCCTTGTTGCCCCTCACTGCCACCTATTGCCTCTCACGGCCCCTCACTCCCCCCCCCTCACCACTCACTGCTCCTCAATGCCACTCATAGGCCCTCAATGCCCCTCACCGCCCTTCGTCGCTTCGCACCGCCCCTCATTGCCCTTCACTGCCACTCACTGCCCCTCACCGGCCCACATTGCCACTCACCGACCCTCACCGCCCCTCACCGTCCCCCACCCTCACCGCCCCTCAGCACCGCTCTTTACCGCCCCTCCTTGTCCCTCACCGCCCCTCGCCGCCCCTCATCGCCCCTCACCGCCCCTCATTGCCCTTTTTGCCCTCCATCACCCCTCACCGCCCCTCACGCCCCTTATTGTCCCTCAATGCCCCTGCCCCTCAATGGCCCTCATTGCCCCCTCCCTTACCCCTCATTGCCCCTCACCGCCCCTCACGCCCTCACCGCCTCACACCCCCTCACGCCACCCACGTCCTCATTGCCCCTCACGCCTTTCAATGCCCTGCATTGCCCCTCACCGCCCCCCATGGCCCCTCCCTGTCCCTCACCGCCCCTCAATGGCTCTCACCGCCCTTCACCGCCCCACACTGCCCCTCACCGCCCCTCACCGCCCCTCACCGCCCCTCATTGCCTCTTACAGGAAAATGGCACTAAAATCAGAACTATGCGACTCGAGCCCAGAGCCCGAAGCACGGGGCACGAGCAGGCGGAGCATAAAGCATTGAGCACGGAGTATGGCCGCACCAAACATAGTGCACAAAACACGGAGTATAGGCAGATCGAGCACAAAGCACAAAATAGTGAGCATATAGCTTGGCATTTGGGGAATGGGTACATTAAGCAAAAAGCAAGAACAATGCAAGCACGAAGCACAAAGCACAAATCACCCAGATTGGGAAATGGGTGCACAAAACAAAGAGAATGGGCACACGGATTAAAGAACACAGAGCACTGTGTAAGGATAGTTCATGCTCAAAGCATAGCACACAGTAAAAGGGAAGCATGGGCACAGACCATACAACATAGAGCAAAGAGCACAGAACTTTGGGAAGATATGAGCACTAAACACAGTGCACATAGCACACAGCAGGTGCAGAAGCATAGAACACAAAGCACAGATCACAGAATGTGGAAGGGCCGAGCAAAAAGCACCAATCTTAAAGCTCAGGTTGTAGGCAGGTTGAACAATAAGCACAGAGCACAGATTATGCAATACAAAGCACAGAGTACAGGATATAGAGCACAAAGCAATGGCAAACCTTACATGGAGCACAGAACAAGGAGCAAATTCTCTGCACAACTTAAACACATGGTAAGGAATGTGGACAACCAGAGCACAGAAGCTAGAGCACAAAACAAAAACATCCCAAACAAAAAGCACAGAACACAAAAAGGGGGAAAGCCAAGCACAAAGCAGCAAGCAGATAACATAGAACAGAGGCTTCATGAGCACAAAGCACAATGCATAAATTGCAGATCACTGCTAAATTCAGTCCAGAACAACTATAGAGGAAGCAGGAGAACTAATCATAGTAAACTGAATTGGGTCAGGAAGCACCGTAATCAGCACACAGAGCAGATACAGTTGAAACATAAAACAATGGGCACAAACCACAGAAAGCAGAAAGGCCCAGCACAGAATATTGGACGTGTAACATCAATCACAAACAATCAGAAAACCCAACACACGGCACAGAGCACTAGGTACAGAGCACAAAGTACGGAATGCTTAACACGGAACAGGGGCAGGCGGAACACAAAGTATAAAACACAAGGGCTCGGGCTCGGACAGCACAGGCATATGGTCAGATACATGATCAGTTTGAAATCAGGACACAGAACTGGAATTACATGCAGACAGCACACAAAGCATAGGGCTGCACAAGGCCATATTGCACCTTGCATTGAAATATTCCCATCAAGAGCCCCTCAGCAAGCCACAACAAACAATCCTCACTCACAAAACAAAAGCAGCAAGAAACCACAAGCCACAACACGTAGCCTGAAAACAAGTTCGGGTATGAGTGAACAGGCGGACGTCATCGAAGAAGAGCATGAGGGAGAGGAGACTGAGGAAGAAGATCCGGCTTTCGAGTTTTCAGTAGTAGACACTATTGCAAGGCTAGGTAGAGAATGGGACGCCATGTCTTATGCCCTGGTTGAGCATGAGCCTGACGGAGACGTCCGCGATACCTGGGCTTTGGCTTATGCCCGGGCGAGACTGGCTTACCCTGAATACCCCTTAGACGAGGCTGGGCGCCCTCTGAGGATTGGGAGCCAAGCCCGTACCCGTCGTAGAATCAGGAAGTACGACAAGTACGGGCTGCCCCTCTGTTGCATGACTTGCAGGTGCAATGGTGCTAACTGGCGCCAGAATACCGACACTGAATCCGAGGGATCAGTATGAGGAACAATGATAGAAAAATGATTGAAGTCAAAAAATTTCTTGAAAGTTTTATTATTCTTCAAGTATTACTTGCAATCATAAACATCTGTACTATAGCCTCACACCCATCAAATCAGCAATTAGAGGTAACCTGGGGTACTGCCTCGAGACAAGACTTGCCGACAACCCATGTTACATGCAACAAGAGCATCACATTGCTGAATAGACCACGCTTTTCACAACTGTTCCACAATGCACAGAGCACAGAACTAGGTCATCCCGAGCAGAGAGCAGAAAGCACAAAGCATCAGCAAATGGAGTACGGAACACAGGTTAATAAGCATAGGCAGTTGGAATATAAAGCAGATGTTAGAGAGCATAGAACAAGTGAAGTTCAAACATGGAGTCCATTAAGGAAAACACAGAAAGCAAGCAAACCGACCATGAAAAACAGAACACGGGACAAGGAGGATGTGGAGTTAGATCCAAAAACACATGCTAGGGAGCAGTCAACCCCGAATGCCCGAACACAAGGCATGGAGCACGTGATGATAAACAATGACAAACCGAGCAGATATTACAAATCACAAAGCATTGGTGGTTTGAACACAAACCACAAAATTTGTTTCATTGAAATAGCAAACAAAGCACAAAGGGGACTAAAAGGAATGTCTGTAACAAAACTGCAGGAGAAGGGGACGGAGGAGTTTGTGGCCCCCGCGGATGGTGCAGAGGCCCAGGTGTGGATGTCACCGATGTCTGACACACCGCTGTCAGTAACTCCCGAGGAAACTGAAACAGACACAGAAGAAGAAGTCTATCTCACACCGCAACACAACCCATCCCATGTAACTTATGACTTAGTCAGCCCGGAGCATTCAATAGATCATGACAGTGAAGAAGAAGAATCGAGTACCCCCGAGCACAATCCGGTCAAAGTTACCTATGATCTAGTGAGCCCTGACCACGAACCAGACAGCCAGGAAGAAGGAGGGATGTCGCCATGGTAATTTCAAAAGATTTAATAGTAACATAGCAAAGAATAGGAAGCAACCAACCCTTCATAAAAACAACAACTTGTTGATGATTCTATTTGAAGGAGGGAAGGGGAAGATGGGATCAGGGATGCACCTGATGATGAAAATTGTGTGGTTACTAATCATGTCAGTTAAAGCGGGGCAAGGTTTAAGTAAATTGGAGGCCACAAATATGACAATCACAAACATTAGTATGATCAAACCGTATGAGGATTGTTTATGGCAGGGGTCAGGCAAAGGACCACTACAGGAGGACCCCATGTCGGACGAGGATGAGGAGGCTGAGGTACGTTTTGACACAATTAAGTGCGGGCCGCCTAGAAGGCCTCATAATGCAACTTTCCCTGCCAATCACAAGCAAGATGTTTACTCCATGCAAAAGGTCATAAAGGATGCTTGGGGTGTAGGGGGTCACACTGTCACACACTTGAGGATTGCACAAGAGAGTATGTCACCAGCAGTGTACTTAAACAGAAGCACAATTGTTATTCATAACCAATTGACAGAGGAGGGGCTGGTAACAGACCATGAGCTCACAAACAGTGGGTGTGACCAACAGGAGGGGCAGAAGGGTGGAGGAATGTACACAGCACTGGCAGGGGATGAGGTGGATAGGGAAGCAATTAAGGAGACTGCAGCCAAAATTCGGAATGGGGAGCTCACCAATGCAGTCCAGTTGGATGAGGAGGAAGAAGAGGATGAGCAATTCAAGGGCCAGTTCAGATTTCTGAAGCTGACAGGAAGGAAATATGCAAATATCACCAGAAAGGAAGTGAAGCAGGTCAGGACAGTGGTAGCCGCTGCAATCTCTAAGGCGGGGGGAAATCCAGCTCTGGTGACAGCAACAGCACTGACCTTCGGAGGAGGAAAGCAACCTTTCGTCCTGATTGGAAATGTAGACAGTGAGCACACCCAGTTGATGTTTGACCTCATTCAGATTAAAACAGCGAGCGGAACAGACTGGACAGTCAGGGTGCACAATGTCGGTGACCTCTATTGGGAGGCCCGATGGGCCTGGAAGCCATCGAACAAGCAGGGGAACAGGATGCCGATGAAGGCAAAGGATGTTGCCAACTACCTCCTGAAGCACCCCATGACTGCCGAGCTAGTGGAGGACATCAAATACACTCATGACCGCATCCACCCTATCTCAAACAACCATCAAAAGGTAACAACACATGCCACCTATCAAGCCCGAAATGCTAATACAAGGAATTCAATGAAACATGCATCGAGCACAACTCAGCCCACCACAAAGCAGCAGGTTGTGTTACATAATTTTACAAGTCTAACAAGAACCACTACAAAACTATCGGAGGATAACAGACCGTGGGACACGGGAAACACACGACAGGTGCTGTTTCTGAAGATGAAGAAGGGGGAGGATGGTGAGCCACTACAGAAGGGTGGTGATGACTATATGGTTGATGGGAATGAACCCCCGGAAATCATGGATTTCCCCACCGAGATGCAGGTTCTGGTACAGGGCCAGGAAAGGGGGAGGCTGGTGCTCTCTTACTTCCAGGGCTTTGAGTACTGCAGCTCGGTCACTCACGGAGAAGACAGGATTGCCAGGCTCAACCACATCAAGTGCATGTGTTACAATGAGAGGATGCTTCAGGGGGGAGAAGTGGGCCTCACCCCTGAACAGAAGGGGAAAGGGGAGAAGCGGGACAGAGGCACCCCTGGCTCAGTCGGAGGAACTAAGAAAAAGCTGAACAAATCCTTCAACACCGTTAGTGGCTAAGTTAAGCCTGCAGGAGACTAGCTCACCTGATTCTCAGCAACTTTTTAGGATGAGCAGACAGCTGCAAGCAGTTCATACAAACATAGAAAGCAGAACTTTAAAAACAAAACACCTGTACACTTGCCCCGTTGGAGCACCGTGGCCTAGCACGGTGTCCGCCTTGCCAACGGGGGATCGCCCAGAAAACCCCGGGTCTTGTGTAAAATATATAAAATACTGTTGCAGCAAGCTGACTATGACAATAGCACTAACCATCTGTGGGCCAATTCCCCAAAGTAACAGGCTGGGCACCAATGCAGGAACACATAATTGCTAAAATGGTCGGGAAGACAAACTCAGCAGCAGACAAGATGAGCACTCCAATCGAAGGTATGTTAATCACCGCTCTTCACATCATGGCCCGCTATGTATCCCTTCAAAGAAAACGGATGAGAGAGGAACTCACTGCATCACAAGGGCCGCTCATCCTCCTTTGGCACGTGGCATCTTGCCTAGCACACAACAAAGCAAAACCGACAAAAAACAACAACCCTGGACCCAGAACCTGGATCAAATGGGCACACATTAAAACCAAAACAAGACTACAGTATAAGACAAAACCTTATCAAAATGCCCGATACAAGGTAATGAAGGATGCAGTAGGAAGAACTTTCACAACACAAAGGAGAGGCAGACGGTCCAAACATGACCATAACACACCTTTGCATATACCCGCAAGGAAAAAGCTAATGAGAACACTAGCAGGAAGGAATCAACACCCAAACACCCACACAGAAGCAAACAGAACCAACAACCATGGACAAAAGGGGAATCCTGGTCAACTGGAACCAAGCACAACAACATCATCCATTAAAATGGCAGATGCCATACACATCGGAAGCAATATGACTGAAGTGCCATCTACCAGGAAAGAGATCATGAGGGGAAAAGGGGGGCAGCCCGCTGGGTCATCAACCCTAAACAATAACAGTCTTGAAGCAAAAACAGGACACAACGGGGAAGGGATTGATTCTGAACAGCTAGATGAGGCTCTCAGGCTACAGGACAAAAGCTCGATCCCCCCCATAGGCTATGATGAACTCCTTTCAAAACTGGAAACCGGGGAACCAAGCTTCGTACACCTCATCAGGAAAGCATTGGGCAAACACCTGAGGACCCACTTCGGGGTGAGCAACGGTGAACACTGGAAACTCATAACCCTCCGAATTACAAATGAAAAACACATAGAAGCCTATATTTATGACTCACTTGGGGTAATAACAACAACCGAAACACAAAGCAAACTTGAAGGGGCACTCTCATCTTGGTTGAAAATTCATCACAAAACCATAAACGGGAGAAGTTGGAAGGTAGAGGTATCAACGTTCAGACAGCAACTGGATAATCACACATGCGGGATCTGGGTTATCAGAACAGCGGAGAAATGGAGGCAATGGTGTGACAGGAGCGAGCATTTACCATTCTTCACCTATCTAAAGGAAGGGAGCATTGAAGGGGAGCACCACAACTCGGAGGCCACATTACACATTCAGGATCTACAAGAAATAATCCAAGACAGGATCACTCAGCCCAAGGATGAAAGAGGGAACACCAACAAGGACATTACAAAATACAACCCTGTATACAGCAGGAAAGGAGTCATTACCATAGCCAACATTGAGACACTGTGCTCCAAGTTGAACCTAGACTTTACTTGCACCAACAACAAGCCCACCTTTTATGAAATGATAAACGGTAGCCAACAGGAATACAACAATGACATAAACAAATTTCTCCAGACAAAACACCACACCTATATCCTTCATGAAAGTCAGGAATGGACATTGGCAATACACTTGAAACATAAGAACACTGTTCTTTTAATCAAACCTTTCACAAAAATGGGAAAAGAAGGACATGACAACAAGACACCAGTATATAAACACTTAGGTCTCAGATGTGAGATCGATCCCCAAAACAAAGGCCTTCTGGTCTTCCACACAGCAGTCAAAACTCAGGAAATCCTTCAAAAACTCAGATATGCAGGAGAGCACCAGCTAGAAAGAGACATCATAAACAGCATGGTCACTTCTAACATCAAGTATCACCATGGCTTCGGGAAATTCACTAGAAATGAGAAGCTAAACAACAGGGGAGCGGTAGCCATAATAAGGGAGCAACTCAGATATGGGAATATAACCCCTGAGGAAATAGCTCAAAATAGAGAATCCCGGGAAAAACAAGTGGTGGTTGGAGGTATTAGAACAGGGAAAGCAATGGCTTCCAATGCCCCGGGAAAAAGAAACACCCTCAAAACCACGGGCTTGAGGTACCAGGCAGGGAAAAAACTGAGGAGGAAGGTTCAAAATTGTGAGCGGACGGAAAACATCTTTTTCCACAAAAACTTATACGGAGTGGATGGAAGATGCATCAAACAAAAGGCTAAGCACTCACGGAATGAGGCGGAAAACATACGGCTGCAGGAACTACAGAGAGCTCAAGGGAGAAAGGAACACATTATAGTAATGGGAATGAATATGAGAGGATTGAGACACACAAAGGAGGACCAGGATAGTATGATTAAGCTAGAGACCATTTGTAACCTAGTGCTGGACAGAAAAGCACACATCATATGTGTCTCTGAGACCAAGATCTCAACCACAAGTATGCCAATGGTTAAGACATTGATGCTCCAGAAAGGTTTAAACTTTAGAATGTCACATACGGATGAAAAGGCTAGTATAGGGTCCCTCATAGTATGGAACCCCAAAGATATACCGCTTACACCCAATGCAACATATGTGGACGGGACACAAAAAAGGTCAGTCATGATTCGGTTTACAGGCACAAAGGGTTTTTCGTTTTCGGTGGCAAGCGGGTACATGAACGATGCCAGTCTCAAAGAGGAACAAGAGGACTTCTATAAAACCCTTAAGGATTGGGCGGCCAAGTCAGGAGACAACAGAAACAAGGCCCACATAGAAATAGGAGACAAGAATTGCACACTGACCCAAAGCCAAAGGATAACAAAAGGTCAGCAGATGTCATACAAAGATCACCAGACTAAGAACAAACACCTCTTAAGTTACTTCAATGATGACAGGACAACATTAACAGAACTTATCACACACATGCATCCAGAATGTAATGAGATATTCACAAGGGTTGTGAACAACAGTTCAAAAGCAAAACTCACTCATATAATGGCAAACAAAGGAATGGAAGATAGAACAGCGGCTGCTGGCTGGCTTGAAATGAACCCATACATTGTTTCAGACCACGGCATAGTTTGGGCTCAGATTGACATCAGAGGAGAGCAGATACACCCTGAAAAACAGAAACATACCCCTACAGAGGAACCGCGCCTGAACGGAGCAAATGACACTACACATGACAAGTACCCTGGTTTCCCAGTAAGACTGGAGCACACAGAGACGGTAGGAGGTTTTAGAAAGCTTACAAAGGCTGCTGTAGCCAGAATCTTGGAGAAAAATGGATACACCATAAAGCATTTAGCAAATGCAAGTATTGAACAAAACAATGCAGCACAAGTAATAAACACTGTTCTAGGAGACACTACAGACTACAATATGAAAAAGGAGGATATCCACGGAGACAACCTAAAGGAAGACTTGAGCACATGGAAGGGTAAGTTGACGAGCACAAAAGGTAGCATAAAGTGGCACAACAAGACTAAAGAATGGTGGATACACATGGGCTCACCTTGGAACTCCGCACACATCCGCTCTAGGGGCATTGGTATGCCAGAGGGAGTGACACAGCATGGTTACACAAAAATTGGTAATATTTGGAGCTTGAAATTCCCAATCAATTATGGGAAAAAAGATGTTTTGAAATACCTCAAAACACACTTTCACTTGGGAAACACTGAAGTCTTAAAACTCGAAGGACCTAAGGAGCATGGAGAAGGGCACATATGGGACATCTGCATGCACCAGAGCCTGCAAGCAGAGCATTGGAGTCATTGCGGCAAACCCCTAGCAGCCCTTGACAAAACCAATGCATACAACTTCAAATATGCCACTGGATGGAAAGCCTATACAGAAAGACTACAAAAACTAGTAAATAAAAAGCAAGAATTGGAGGGCAGTAAGAAGAGTATGGATAACTGTAGTCCCCATAAAGAAGATACGGACCAAACTTGGGACTTCATCCATGAATCAGCAAACAAAGCGGCGTGTGCCGCATTTGGAACGAGGGGGAAAAAGATGCACAAAAGGCCGGTCCCATCAGCCACATCAAACTATCTATACAAATGGCTTCAGTCATTGAGGAAAGCACACCGAATGCTGGGAGAGATAGAAAAGGAGAAGGACTTGGAAGCAACAGAATGCCTCGTCAGTACCATACCTTGTGACAGTCTTTGTAGGAAGCCACAAGAAACGGCTGAGGCATGGAGTAACAGACTTGAGGCGAGCCTGCCAACAGTTACAAAAGCATTCCAAGAGAGCAGAATCAAGGACATAAGATACTGGAAGCTCCGGGAGAAGGAAGAGATGCAACATCTGTTTGCAAAGAAGGTTTCAGCCTTCCTGGATAGAGCTTTAGGAAACAAAAAAGGGACGGAAAAGGGTGCAGCCCCAGAATATGACGACAAAGGTGAGGTACCGCTAACAGCAAATGAAAGGAAGCAAGCCATCTTAAAAGAATACAAAGAAAATAAACTCTTCTCCACTAGACCCGAAGCACCCAAGCACCTACCCCCATGGTTGAGATCGATCTTAGAGAACAGCCCCAAACTACCTCAGCATGTCACCGAGCAGCTAGCAGAACCTATACTCATGAAGGAGTTGGAGGCAGTCTATGGATCATGTGGAGTATCCACAGCCCCAGGCCCATCGGGAATGCATTATGCACAATGGATACAGGGACCCCAAAACCTCCAGGAATTAATACTTGAAATGTTTAACAACATTTTGAGGACAGGCTCTTTTCCAAGATTAGCAAAAGCGGGCTTCATTCAACCGATCCCCAAAGATCCAAGCAAACCGTGCACCTCAGATAATTCCAGACCACTCACCATGCTGGAAACAGGCATGAAGTTGTTCAATTCCATCATTGCAAATAGAATAAAGAAGGCTTTATCCAAACATCCGGTCTTTTTCCCAATCCAAGATGCCTTCTTACCCAATAAAAACATTGAGGATTCGTTGCAAGTCCTAAATGAAGTTATTTCCGATGCTAACAGATTCGACAAGGAATTGCATGTTGTCTACCTGGACCTTAAACAAGCTTTTGACCGAGCAGAATTTTGGATGAGCAAACTAGCACTGGAGAAAATAGGATTGCCCGAAAACATCATTACAATCATCTCGGACATCACATCCGAAGCATCCCGATCAGTCCTCACATCTGAAGGCATGACAGATGAATGGATGCTTGAATGTGGGGTGCCCCAAGGAGAAGTCCTAAGTCCCCTCAGGTTTGTGGCAATCATGGACATATTGGCCATTTGGCTGGCAGAAAGGGCCAACGGGAAGAACCCCATGAAACAGACCTACGGGTATGCCCTGGAGAAACCAAGAGATGCTACCAGAAACCCGGGAGCTACTTCACCCCAGAAGAACAGAAAATGGCTGAACATGAATTCACCGCCTAACATTTTTGCCAGATTCTTCTGTGATGACATCATCCTGATAGGGAAATCAAAAGAGGAAGTACAGGACATGCTCGGGGTGATCAATGAGTTCATGAGGTTCATAGGGATTCCCATTAATGCCAAAAAATCTAAGTACTCCCATAGGAAACCTGCAAGACAGAGGGGCAAAGCATATGAAGGGCATATTGAGTTGGAAAAGAAACTCATGTCCGGAGGTATGCTGAAAATCGAAGACGGAGAGGAAGGGCCCAACACATGGTCCGAATGGCTTCCGCCCAAGACCCCTGCCTATCTTGAATATAGCAACAGAACTGAGGCAAACCGATACTTAGGGGTTTGGTTTGCGCTGGATGGCGGATGGGAACACCAAAAACAGATACTCATGGATAAGCTCACCCAAAGCCTGCTGTCAGTTCAAACACAAACCTTAAACTTGAATCAGCTTCGTTACATAATCAATGCGGTTGTTGTACCAAGAATGGCATATCCCTTAAAAGTTACATCGACCATTAGCACGGAAACAAACAATGTAGCAAAAGAAATTGATGGCACAATAGCAAACTTTGTCTTGAGATACTTAAATTGTCCCATAGACACAAACCATCAATTAGTCTGGACACCGGCCGCACTAGGAGGACTGGGGATTGACAATGTAACAGACATTGCCCATGCTACATGCATCTCGGAAACCTTAATCACACTATGCAATACAACAGAATACGAATATTGGAGTGACCAGATCATACAAGGAACACACGGCACACCGAATGCACACTTGTACAGAGACAACAGCAGCACATGGAGCAGAATGGCAAGTTATGTTATGGAAAGAGAAGCGAGGGAACTAAAAATTCAGGGCTCTCCTTTATCCCACCACCTCCCCTTCAAAAAAGCCACGGATAAAGGCGGGAACTGGTTCAAACGGGTGAGCTACATATTGTCAAAATATGGATACTCTATAGACACAAAGCATTCAACCCTACAGGACTACGAGGAACTACAGACCTTTCTTTACTCGTCACTCCCGAAGCCTGTGTATGAGAAGATAAGTATGCTAGTTGCAACCCGGAATCTTAGATACATGGGTTCCTTTCTTCAGTCTTGTGGAGGGCTTATGCTTAGCTGGGAAGAATTGAGGGCAAAGCATAGCCTACAAGGAACAGAACCTCCATCTTGGTTTTTAGCCCTCCAGGCAGAGGTTATATGTGACTCGTCAGGGGCAGAACTGCGGAAGGTTAAAACCAAATACAGAGACACACCGCAAGCCCCGGAGGAGGGCATGATGTGCTGGAAAGGGACAGGAATGGGCCAGGAAGGGATGAAGCTAGTCACAGTTCAGAGACATGACACCGGCTTGGGCACTTTACAACTGAAGATGTACACCAAGAATCAAGAAGGGACATACATGCCAGACAAAACAGGACTGAAGACCTTATCAGTTAATGAATATCACATATTGCAGGACGGTTCAACCCTAATGCCGGTGAACCAAAACTTTTTGAGAATGCATGCCAATAGCACAGCTAGGATCAACATGAGAGAAGGACCGGAAGCCGAGACATACTTAACATATGTTGGAGATAGACTCAATGACCTTTTCAGAGCTAGATGCAACAACTCATGCGCAGCGGATAACAGTGAGTTCAGCTGCCCGAGTGCATCAGAGGATGAAGAACAGGGCGCACAGGACGAAGCAGATAAGAGGGTTAGCTTTGACTTTGCAAGTGACGGATCACTCTACAAAAGTTCATCTTTTGCAAGTTGCGGAGCAGCATACATGAGATTTGAGGAGGGAGACCCTACACCGGTCATGAGTAAACATAACATACCAAGGGAAGCACCTATCACCTCACCCACTGCAGGAATCATAGATAACATCCATAAACCTAGCTCTACTACTGCAGAAATTTTAGGCCTCAGAAAGTTACTCCAAGATCGGAAGCATGAAATTCTAAACACCATGGTTCCTCTTACCCATGTGATTGACTCCATGGCAACTATCAATGCTGTAAACCGTGACCCTGGAACCCTAAATGTCAGGGACCTTATGCAAGAGCCGAACAGAAGGGACCTGGTAGCCATTAGACTGATTCTGGAGGAATTAGGATTTTACAACACAATGGGACAGGCGAAACTCCTGATCAAATGGATCAGAGGGCACAATAACGATAGACTTCATGACAAAGTAGATAGGACGGCCAAAAGAGCGGCTTTCAGGTACAGCGGGAGACAGCTCAGGTTCGACGAAGATGGGGACTTAGATTTTTCTCTCTTCTTTCATGAACAATCCATAACGGGAGGCATCAGGAACCACATTAGGAGACTCCAAAGATTGAGCCACCACAAAAAGTGGAAAGACATGCACGGACAAGGAAGGGCACTCAGGCTATTGGAGGAGAATCATGTGAAACCAATCAAGGATGTATCAAAGATTGCATCCAAGTACTTCACAGCTTATAGATGCAGGGAACTCACAGGCCTACAGGCATCCCCACATAGAGCACATAGGATGGGAATTGGTGAAAGCCCGACCTGCCGAACGTGTGGCGCAACAACACAATGCACCTACACACACATCCAACTGAATTGCCCAGGGGAAGGAAATAAACTACACCAGTTAAGGGAAAACCAGCAGGAGGAAATGAAAGAAACCATCAGGAAAGCCACAGTGGGAGACCCGAGATTGATAATAGAAGGCAGTAACACAAGGGGGGGCATCATCAGCCCCTCCGAAATCTTCCCCTTAGCAGAAATAGACAATGACTTAACAGCCTCTAGACCACTTGCTGCTCTACCGGAGGCCAGCATGTATAGGTTGTCAAACACTAGGAAAGGCACTGTAGCAGTAGCTTCTGCACCCATAGACACGAACAGTGATGGCAGTCACAACTTCCAAGACCTTCAGTACATTAAAAAGAAAGAATTCTGGAAGTTAGTTGAGTGGCATAGGCTGACAACTGATACACCCCAGACATCGATCAGCAATTACACACAACGGGCCAATGATATTCACTCGGCACTTATAGCATGTAATACTGAGTCGGGTGACCCGAAGAATTGTTATGCGATAAGAAGAGACCTATTAGATATCATCATAGATGAGAGAGGCTTAGGAAAGGACGGATGTGAGCTTTTCTGTAACCCTGTAAACTCTCACCCAGGAATCAAGTCAAGGAGGTGCATTCCCACGGCGGCTATGAAGGAGGCGTTGAGACCCTTTTGCCACAAGGGGAAGATAGGGTGGGATGGACTTGCAAGAGATGCATATGTCAACAGTGTAACGGGAAAAGGGAAAAAGGTATATGGGAACCCACCCTTTGATGGGGGGGTTCTCAGGGAAGCATCTGCTGTTATGCAAACGTTGTCCCGTGGCCTAGAGGCGGCCAGGACCTCGGAGGGATTTGAGGGGATTTGGATCCTGCCATTGTCGCCAAAGAACCTCAAAAAGTGGACAGGTAAGGGTTTTAAGCTTATTTTCAAGTACCCAAGGGGAACCATACCCTTCATTCCACATGATTATTGGTCAGGTAAGGGGCCCTACACAATGCCAGGGGAGGGATGTTACAAAGATAAGTACTCAGATGTGGTCATATTATCTATTGATAGTGAGAGCATGGGGTGTCCTGTTAGTAAGAAACTTGATAATGAGAAAATGCAATACAAGTTGCTTCAATGGTTCATAAATGTAGTCCCGCATAAAAAGATCACCCCCAAATTGCTCAAAGAAACGGGTCTGCACCCGGATATGATTGAGCAAGCCCTTAGTGAGAAAGATTGTCTGCTGCCGCCCCGATTGTGCCCGTGGGTGGGGGGCAGGAATAATGAGGAACAACGAAACCAGTATCCTGGAGCACACTTGGATGGCGGGCACAGGAACGCAGGAGGAACCCCCTTCCTTAATGCGGTAGAATGGCCGGAGGAACTTGCTCTTATGGGTTACTTACCAGAAGGCTTTGGCAAGGTGCTCAAAGGGATCGGGGTTCCACATCGGGGGGTGAAGACACTCTTGAAAAAATTGTCCAGGATGTGTAGGCGTCATGCGAGGGAAAGATGCATACTGCATGAAACGGGAGCCTTACCTGAAAGTGGCATTGTAGAAGAGGCACCCAGTATTCAGGAGCTCTGCATGGGGGATAGGAAAGAAACCGAGGCGGTACAGGCAGCAGGGGAAATGCTAGGCAGCTATGTGAACCCCCACCCTCCCCCCAGCCCCCACGGGGCTGGGGCCCCTTAGGGCCCCGGCCCTAAGGGGGCACCACCGGCTCAGGGGCCGGAGCACCCCTGGGCTTTTTCTCACTTCATCACCACCACCGCCCACACCGCTTCCATCTCCATCGTGCATCAGCTCCACGACCTGCTGATGTTTTTTCCGACGCTGGTGGCAGACACGCTTTCATTAGTGCCTTGCCACCCTTGCTTCCACGCTTTGTGGAATGCTTCCTGCCTTAGCAGACTGTCATGTATGAGGGGAACAGACTCAAGTAGATCGTTCCGAAGGCGTTGCCTTACTCATCGACGTAAATGTTTTATTATTCTCGCTCCGTATTTTATATCATCTTAGCACACAGTGAATCTCTGCCCCCGCCATTCGGTTTCACCGCTTACCTCGATATATATATATATACCCAATCATATATATATATATATATATCCCCTCTTCCGTGACCGCACATATGCACACATTGATTATGAAACGTTATTCAAATCGACGTTGCGGTTAACATTTTCTTGATGTCCGGAGGGTCCGACCGGGTGTCCGATGGGTGGGGTGGGGTGCTCTATCAAAATTGTCCGATGGGGGTGGGGTCCGCGCCCCGAGATGTCCGCTGGGTGGGTGGGGGTCAAGGGCATGTCCCCCCTCTTAATAGTTGCCATATCGCATATGCCCTTATGCCGTGCCATATGCCAAGCCATTTGCCATGCCATGCCATATGCCATGCCACCCGCGTGTATAAACCTAAACCTTTTGTAAGGCCGGTCGGGTGTGTCCACTGTAACCTTTGTATCCCAACTCCCAAGCAAGCTTCGTGATTTATAGGGTACTAGGCGGATCGATCTCAAAAAGAGATCTCCACTAGGCCATCTGACCGTAGGATCATGTGCGCGACAGTGTTTCGCTTTTTGCATCCCAACATACCATGCCATAACGCGTGGGTGGCGTCGCGGTAAATGTACGCGACTGCAGTGGCACTGTCATCGTTAGCGTCTGGCGATCGTGAGATCGGAAGTTCGTCTGTGTCGCCCGTTGGGATTCGCGCTTTGCTGCTGCTGCTTGGTAAGTAAGTAAGTAAGTAAGGTAATTTGGTCCGGTTCGAAATCATAAGGAGCAGAGGTTACTTTACGGCGTAGATCCTCTCAAAACCCTCATCTGACGTCTTTCCCAATCCGATGTGTTTCCACGAGATCGTTTTCCAGATAGCCTAAATATTACATCTATCACATCCAGTAATAAAGCAGTAACACTTCGTCCAAGTGTCACCATCGAAATATACAGATCGTCGATGCAAATTGCGCTAGCATCGCAGCGGAACTCAAAACTATCGTCCGTTCGTCCCTGGAGAGTGGAGACACATGGGCACCACTCGCTTTGTCTCGTCGCTTTTTCAATCACTTGGTTCACTACACGTGACACACTGTGACACACTCGTCACTGCCCGCTACGTCGCGTCGTGTCACAGAACCGACTATGCACTATCACGTATCACTACGATCACATGATCTATCTTTTGCAGGATCACAGGCGAGGGCTCTTGTAAAGGTCGAAAGTGGCGAACCGCCTTGTCCTCCGTGATATCAGTAGTAATCTATCATGGCAAATCTAACAAGCACGCGACCAGTTCATGTATGCCATGCATCTCTGAACCAACGCTCCTCCCGTAAAAGTTGGAAAGGGTTGTCTCCTCGTGCACATGTTGTACCTGGCGCTCAGTCAGCTTCGCCAGGGCTTCTTTTCACGGCAGGGACACGAGGATGTGTAACGTCGAGGTATTCCAAGTTCGCCCAGAGGAAGCTATTTCAAGTGCAGGCGCGGGCTGTGGACGCAGACATTGCAGCCCCACCTAGCTCATCTTCCTCTGCTGAGAAAGTGGATGTGGTGGTCGTGGGCGCTGGAGCGGCTGGTCTAACGATGGCATATACCATCGCAAAAAAGTTCGGGAAAGAGGTTTCCGTCGCAGTCACAGAAGCGCGAGACGTTGTTGGGGGTAACGTGACGACGCGCACAGAGGGTCCGTACACCTGGGAAGAGGGTCCTAACTCGTTCCAGCCAGGCGACCCCATTCTCGAGGTGGCCTGCGACGTTGGGTTGCAAAAGGACATTCTGCTCGCCGATCCCGGATCATACCGTTTTGTCCTGTGGAAAGGCGCTCTGAGAGCACTTCCTGCTAGCCCAGCAGACGCCGTGTTTGGCGACTTCCTCACTTTTCCTGGCAAGATTCGCGCTGGTCTGGGAGCTATCGGGATTCGACCGCCGCCACCAGATAAAGAAGAGTCCGTAAAGGAATTCGTTAGCCGAAATCTCGGAGAGGAAGCTTTTGGACGTTTGATTGAGCCTTTCTGCTCGGGAGTTTATGCCGGTGACCCAGCTAAGTTGTCCGCACCTGCAGCGGTCGGCAAAGTGCACCGCTTGGAAGGTCTTGGAGGCTCGCTGGTTGCGGGCGCCATTCAGGCAGGGAAAGAGGCAAAAGAAAATGCTAAACCTCGTGATTCACGCCTTCCCGAGGTGAAGGGTCAGACTGTGGGGTCGTTCCGTGGTGGGTTGAAAAAGCTGCCTGAGGCTCTTGCTGCCGCCCTTCCATCCCCTCCTCGATTAAACTGGAAGCTGGTCAGTTTATCTAAGGCGGCTGAGGGTACAGAACTCGTTTACGACACTCCAGAGGGCACGAAGACTATCGTTGCCAAAGCTGTCGTACTTACGGCTCCCGCTTACGTTGCCAGCGAGGTGCTGAAGGAGGCGGCCCCCGCAGCGTCGGAGGTTCTGAGCAAGTTTTACTACCCACCAGTGTGCTCGGTCACTATCGTTTACCCACAGAGTGTGTTCCGAGAGCCGCAGCATGGAAAGGGCCCCCCGGGACCGCCGGGAGCTGGCTTCGGTCAGCTGCACCCGCGCTCTCAGGGGGTGAGGACCCTGGGTACCATCTACAGCTCTAGCCTCTTTCCTGAACGCTCGCCAAAAGGTGACGTCATGCTCCTTCACTACATCGGAGGCGCGCAGGATACAACCCTCATCGATATGAGTGATGAAGAAATTCTGGCGCAGATACACACCGACAACCTGACGACTCTCCTGAAGCCCGGCACAGAGCTGCCAAAATTGCTCGGCATCAAACGGTGGCCGAAGGCGATCCCCCAATTTAATGTCGGCCATCTCGATTTGCAGAAAGACGCAAAGAAAGGGCTTAGTGATGCTGGCTTGGATGGAGTCTTCTTGGGCGGCAACTACATGACTGGAGTCGCTCTAGGTCGAGTGGTGGAGTATGGACGGGATGCAGCGGCAGATATTGTAAAATATGTCGAAACGCAAAAAGCTTAGTTCACAAGAACGAACACCTGCATCGCTCTTATAAAGAAGAACGGTTAATAGCTCTTGTAAATACAATAATTTTCAGGCTGCTTACTGTGAGTCCACCTGGAAGCAGCGTTGCTTGCAAAATCATGAATTATGTTGAAGGAAAAGGTACGTTGAAGCTGAGGGGCAGCCAAACGCTAGTTCAGTGGGAACTGAAGCTCAGGGACCTTGTAGAAAGTTTGTGTGGCTCCGAAGTGTACGTGATGTTTGCGGTTTCATTCGGAGAAGCGATAAAAATCGTGAATCGTAGTGTCCCTGTGTAGACCTATATTATGGTCCGGTCATGCAGCATCTGCTGGACCGCCCTGCGTCAGCAATGCATTTGGTTTGTTGACAACATCTCTTACCGAGTGTCACAAAACTGTGATATCAGGCTAATCTAGGCCTGCAATGGAATGCAACGCTGCATTTAAGTTTTACAGCCTAGCAAGTTCTCAGCGAGGTGCCTGTCCTACACAACTATGTTGAACCCCTGCTCTTTGTAATCTTACAACTGCGTGGGTAAATAAACTAATCATTATTACACCCACCCACCCACCCACCATTCATTAAGACACACCGTTCGCATCCGGCTGCATGAACGCCAAAAGACTGAATGCCAGGCATGACATGTACCCGGCTCACTTTCCTTGTAACTCGACATTCTTTCTTTCTTTTCATTTCACGGTTTTTCTTTGTATTAGCTATCCCGCCTTATACATTATGTTTTTGGCTGCCCACGCTTTGCTCCTCGGGTGGGGGCAGCACAGGACATTTTCGAGTCCGGGGGCGGGGGGTCGACCCGCCCACGGAAGCAAAAAGGTCTTGGACGACCCCCAAGAGTTTAACTCCGGGGGGAGGGGGGGGTACATATCCTCCAACCACTACCAAAATCCCCACAAATTTGCTTCACATACGAGGGAGAACCGAAAAATAAGCGCCTACGGCGGGATTTTTCATAATAAGATGATGGTCGGAGTGCAATCCCACTGACGTTCATCAAGCCCACGCGACTTCCTCCCCTGCACCCGCGGCATGGGGCACTCCCGCCCCCGCGCACGTCATGGTGCGGTATCCGCACCTGGGGCACTCCCGCTCCCGCACGCGTGATGGTTGCGACGGGGCATAAGAATGCATACACGAAGTTATAGCAGAGTAATCCAATACGAATAAATATATTCCATGAAGCCATGATTGTCAATGATACCCGTTGACCTTGTTGATGCCATCGGGGGTCATCTTTTCGGCCGTCTTGATCTCAGTGGCGATGACCAAGCCAGTTACGTAAGCGTCGATTTCGACAGCGAGCTTGGAGAAATCGCCATCATCCATGTTTTCATTGATGATGCTAGGGATGGACCATGGAGGACTTGGAATACACGTTTGGCATCGCGACGTTGTTTGTGGTGGAGCGCGCGTTGTGCCTGCAGCTGTGGAACAGGCGTCTGTCAGGCGGTTTTGTTCATTGCTGAAATAATCGTAAAAACACCTGCGCAGCACTTGCCGCGGCAGATGGCAGCATTGGCGCATACCTAAAAAGCACCTGTACGGGATGCCACACAGATTGTTGCATTGGCACAGACTTTGGAAACACATGCGCGGCACTTGTCGCTACCGATGCGGGCTACATACATTGGCACAGCCGACCTTGGAAACACCTGCGTGGCTACGCTTGCCCCTACAGATGGCTGCATTGACACAGACCTTGGAAACACCTGCACGGGACTATTCGTGTCGCCATAGATGGCTGCATTGGCACAGCCTTTGGAAACACTTGCGCGGCACTTATTGCCGATACAAATGGCTGCTTTGGCACAGACGACCTTGGAAACACATGCGCGGTTCCTTGCCACCACATATGATGTGCTGGAATACGCAGTGAAACCAATGGGGAGAACGCTCCCGGCAGTGATAGAACGAACTCAAGAATAGCGTACACATATACGATATATACTCAGTCGGACACAACGACAAGTCCACCGAGAATGACATACCGGATATGACTCACGTAGAGTACAATATTAGGTACCCTTTTGTAGTATCTAGTAGTATGTGACTCCTTGTGTCACTCACACCTGAAGCATCGTAGTTGCGGTCGCGGTGTCACACGTTATGATGATGACACTGCGACACGCGCCCCTCTCAGACAACCTTCCCGCAGTAATAACTTGGCGGCGTAAGCCGCCACTCCTTACTCCTGTAATATTATCCTCGAGTCCTTTCACTGCCTGTGTTCAACCCGCAGTGATCGTACCGCTTTTTCCGTACCCCTCTATGTAGCTAGTAGATATCGTGGTTCTCATGAGGTTATGGGCCTCGCTTACGCTTCCCCTGTATTTTCCAGGTTCTGATTCGCGAAATCTTGAGATTTTCCGCGTTTACTAGCTTCATTTTTACAGCCGGCATGGTTTTTGCGATGATCTCGGCCAACGCGACCGCTGCAAACTTTCTCTCGCTGCCACAAGGGAGTGGTGACCCCGGCAACAATCTCTCTTTTCCGGAATTTGTGTCCCCGGAAATTCAGCCATTTCGATGGGAGTAGTGACCCCACTTTGGCGACCAACGTCATTCGATGACAACCTCTCAGCAGCAACCGCCGCCAGCCTGGAATTTCGCAGACCTGCTGCGCCCCGCGACCTGCCGCATTTTCAGTGACCCCCTCTTTCAGATCTGGAAATCGGATGTGCCATCCACCTCTCATCGTCGGTAGTGCTATTTTTGACCTTTCGGTATTTTTAACGCGCTGCCCTTTTCGTAAACTGAATGGACTCTTGGGAACCGGTAGCCCATCAACCGGACATCCTTGCCTCAACCCCTTTGTCTTTTTCGTCATTCTTTACTAATCAGCCATTTGGCAGATTTTCTGGCCAGATTTACAGCCCCATCGCGTTCGTCGACCCTTCTCTCCGCTCTACCCCTTTGGAAGTTGGGATTCATCGACACCAACCTGAACAGCCTGACCCCTCAAAAGCTGTTCCTCAACGGCCTCATTTTCAAGAAAATTCGACGTGTTTTGTGTGGGCATCGTCGACATTTTGCAGCCAAATAACTTCGCGCGATCTGCCAAGGCCAGTTTTCAGTTTTGACCCTTCTCCACGTCCCCATGGCGTGTGATGATCTTCGAGGGACCTGAAATTATCTTTGAGAACGACAATCAACATTTTCAACATTCTACGATCACACGTCGCGATCCCTTTCGTAGGTAGTGCTTAGAAGCACTTTACTTGGTAGTGCCTTAGAGGTAGTTTGCTGAGTGTGCTTTTTGTACGTAAATCGGTAGTGCCCTAGACGTATTTTCTAGCATGCATACCGTAGTGTACCCTTCCATTGAATGGGTAGTGCTTCATCTTTAGTGACCACTTCGTAGTCAGGTAGTGTCACGTAGAGTACAATATTAGGTACCCTATAGTAGTATCTAGTAGTATGTGACTCCTTGTGTCACTCACACCTGAAGCATCGTAGTTGCGGTCGCGGTGTCACACGCTATGATGATGACACTGCGACACGCGCCCCTCTCAGACAACCTTCCCGCAGTAATAACTTGGCGGCGTAAGCCGCCACTCCTTACTCCTGTAATATTATCCTCGAGTCCTTTCACTGCCTGTGTTCAACCCGCAGTGATCGTACCGCTTTTTCCGTACCCCTCTATGTAGCTAGTAGATATCGTGGTTCTCATGAATGACACCTGACAGTATGACAGTCAAGGTGCAATCTCCCAGCACACCATCTCATTAGAGGTGTACCTACAGCTTGTGAATGACACCACCCTAGCTACTAGAGTGTACATTTAATGAAAATGTTAAGTATCGTAGCTAGCAAGATCACAAGTGAGATGAGAAAAGAGATCACATAATAGTGGAGTGCTGGCAAGCTGCTGGCAAGCTGCTGGCAAGCTGTTGGCAAGCTCCTCATGTCAATCCTGCCGGCTAGTGGTCAGCAGCGGTCCACGATGCGGCCTGTCTGTTCGCAATTATAGATGATTATTGAGAATAAAAATGTGCCTGTCGGTTTAGCTAGCTTCTGTGAAAAGATACCGGCCATATTTGTCAGGAGGAATACACGTTGTCAGATATAGCCCTGACTATATACGGTACATAGACTCAGAATGCTTACACTTGCTTATTATAATCTGTGAGATAGCTTACCGTCTCTCTGCGTTAAACCCCTAAGACCTGTCACCCAGTACTGTGCGGAGTACTGAGTACAGAATACGGAAATGACTTACACGGTGTCATATCCAGCACACCACCCTGTACTAGATACATAGTGAAAAGGTACAGGGTGACAGTCCAGTGAAGCACTGAAGAAACAAACGCACCTAATGGCGGAAACAAATTACTAGTGAGGGCTTGTGTTCTTGGTCAGGGCGGTCCCAATCTAGCTAGCGCGGTACAGTACTTAGGCTGCTGTGCCCAAATGAGAAGATCTAACGGTGCTACTAGCGGTACTGTCGGAACTTTAGCCACTTTGGAAGTGGTCCTGAAAGCGGAGTTCGCTGTGGCCGAAGCGGTTGCCATCAATCGAGCCGTGTAAGTTGTAGGTGTTGTAGTTGTCAATCTCGATCACATCAGAGTCCAGACCGGAGATGTCAATCAAGCAAGTCTCCAAAAAGCACACCATCGAGCTGCGCCATTCTGATACACACTGCAGGAACCTGGCACCACCAACGATGGGTCAATCCAAACCTGCGGCAAAGTCAGGCATGTACATGATTGTAGTAGAGACCGCGGAGGTCCCCACTATACACATCGCCAAACACATGAAAAGTGCCGGTACCGCTGCGGCAGTCAGCCAGGTGCCAATAGCAGGTGCCCGTACAACAGTACCACCGATCCGTGGAGCGGGCGTTGTCAGCGGCTCAAGACGCAGGAGCCTATCCTCCTCGTCGGACTCACACAGTGTCAGCCTCACCGTCGGCGTCAATCACACCGAGCGAGCTCAGGCTACGAGATCTGGAAGAAACTCTGGAACCGCATCAATCCTGCGTCCTCGCCAAGCTGCACGGCCATCTTGTCCATGCAGGAACTCTCGAAGGGCGGTTCAGCCGAAAGACCCAGCTGCGGCTGCAGCATCTCAGGGGTAGCATAATTAATCGGGAATAAAAAATAGCTAAATGGGGAATATAAACGAAGTCCTGTATTTCGGGAAGGGAAGGGTTATACGCGCTGGGATTCACACGTCGTTTCCGTCTCAATCCCGAAAAGATTCTGAACCAGCGTGACGGTCATATCGTCTAGCATCGTCTCGCGTGTCATCGTGAATTTAATTTCCAGGATTATTAAAACAAATCATCTATTTATCTTCCATCGATATCGCGGATACGATTGCCGTCGGCGTTGACTAGCTCAAGAATAAAGAGCTGCGCACCAACGATTACTGCTCACAATTTTCTCAACGTTCCCTCGCCTCATGGGCGGAACGATGTCGCGGCTGCTGTGTTATGCGCAGGGATTTCGGAAGTGTTTGGCTGCTTTTATTTTTTGGTCAGTTTATGCATATGTGCCACCTTGCGATACTCGTTTTGTGCAGCTTGTGTCGCAGGTTTTCCGATGGCGAGGAGGGGCGCGCTTTCTTGAGGTGTGGAAGTCTAGGGCAACCTAGCTTGGGATCACAGCATCACACCCAACCACATCGGACCCACCTTGTTCTCACGACGTTTTATTCAACGCACTTAGAATATTCATACAAAGTTTGAGCAGCATCGGGTTGGGATATGCTATAGACTGATTCTTGTTTTTGGTTTAATATTCAGATAGTCAGATTTTATTGTGTTGTCTTTGTTTGTATTCGATACGGTACATAATTTGATTTCATGTGATTACTTGATTATTGTCTTCAATATTTGAGAATACTATAGGAGCATATTGGAGACGACTTGAATATTCTTATTTGTTGTGTGGATATTATTATTTCAGCAATATGTGTGATCACTTCTCTTGCTCAAAATGTAATAAGGTAGGTTCGCTATCTTCGTTATGAGAAATACTTACCGTATTACTGCGTTGGATAGCTCAAAATGCCGGGCTCAGTGTCCTCTATTGTACCGGGAGGTACGAGCAGCGGGGTTGCATGCTACAGAGATCTGGTTGCATGCTGCCGACGAGTGGTTGCATGATACAGATGCCTGGTTGCATGCTGCGTATGCCTGGTTGCATGCCACAGATGCCTGGTTGCATGCTACAGATGCCCGGTTGCATGCCACGGAGGCCAGGTTGCATGCTACAGATGTCAGGTTGCATGCTACAGAGGCCCGGTTGCATGTCACGGAGGCCAGGTTGCATGCTACAGATGTCAGGTTGCATGCTACAGAGGCCGGTTGCATGCCACGGAGGCCAGGTTGCATGCTACAGATGTCGGGTTGCATGCCACAGAGGCCAGGTTGCATGCGACAGAGGCCAGGTTGCATGCTACAGATGTTGGGTTGCATGCGACAGAGGCCAGGTTGCATGCGACAGAGGCCAGGTTGCATGCGACAGATGTCGGGTTGCATGCCACAGGGGCCAGGTTGCATGCAACAGAGACCAGGTTGCATGCTACATATGCCAGGTTGCATGCTGGTGACGGGTGGTTGCATGCTGCAAGGGCCTTGTTGCATGCCGGTCACAGCTGTATGAAGAAATAATTGATGGCAAGGCAGATTTCAGGAGAAGATCTGCAATGACAATAATTATATTGAGGATCTGGTGGATTCCAGAAAGATCTGCAATGGCAATATCGTGATCTGCCTGATGATTGGTGGAGGAGTACCAGAATCAGGCATATATGTGCACATGATTGGTCGATGGCAGATGTCAATACAGGAATCCTGCTAGTGATTGTTAGAGAGCAACATGTTGAAAGGGAAGCTTGGAAAAGTGGACCTCAGTTAGTGTTGATCAAGAGAATGAATTAAGGACAAGTTTCACATGTTAGTATTAGGCTGTATGCCAAGACTGAACATAAGGATATGATGTAGGAGGTTCGAGACCATACCTATATCAGAAAAGTGATTGTAATACTAGGCTGAATAGCCAGTGTTTGTCATGAAGTAAAACAGTGGAATGTAAGGCTAGAAGCCTATGTGAAGCACCAAAAACAGTAAATAAGATAAAAAGAAAAGAAGAAAGATAAAAGAAAAGAAAAAAGAAAATAAAAGAAAAAAGAAAGAATAAAGTTATCAGATATGCGCTGGTACAAATTTGTCACGGGCATACAAATGCATATACGAAGTTTCAGAGTAATCGGATACGAATCGATATATATCACAACTGGTGATTATGCAATACGGCCCGTGTTACGAAAACATTTTTATTCTGTAACAAAGCTCCCAAGGGAATCGTGTTTCATCACTATATAGCACAGCCTGTTCGGCTAGTTTCTCTCGTCACAGGAATCCCTGTTTTTCCCCAACCTGCGCCGCCATAAATGTCATCTCTATTGTCATCTGTCACGGCATTGTACCAACACCGTTGATTCTGTCATAATCGTTCCTAATAATATTTCTATCGTTCACGATTCTGCCAGAGAGATAACATTTACTGATTTTGCATTCTTCATCCACGATCTCAGATTCCCTATCAATATTTCACCCAATATGCCGGTAATCTGAATCGGATCCCCCTTCCGTGGGGGTAATTGGCAGTCTATCGTGCCCCCTGGCACAACTCTCCCCCCCTTAGGGGTGGCTTTCTCCTGATGTCACCCCAGCATCTTCATCACCCGTGTATTCCTGGGAAATAACCGCTGAAATAAGGTTCTCAGTAACTTAGCAGGTATAGGATATACTGCGCGAGAATTCTGCATCCCCTGCTGATCTGGATGAGGCCCTAGTTGAGCAGTAAGGGGGTGCACTCCAGTTGCCCATTTACATGGACACGGAGTCTGCGAGGTACATTCCCGCAGTGGTACGCTGGGCGGCGCATTAGTCCAGATACAAGTAGGTTTCTTATACTTCTCCCCGTACATACAATATGAGCAAAACAAGGGGGTAGGTAATTGATCCACTACAGGTCTGAATCGTAAAGCATTGGGATATCGCCCTTTTGGATTTTCCAGAAACCAATAGCGCGGTCTGAGATATTCGATGATGTCAAGGGTGCGTTCTACACAAGCATCTGCAGATATTAAATCTGGTGGTCCTCCAGTAGTTCGCGCTTGACTATATTGGGTACACGGTGGACTCGCCCATATTACATCAAAATATCCAGGAGGGTAATAGCTCCAATATTCCCAATCTTCAATTCTGGTAACATGCGTAGATCGCCAGAACTTATCAGAATCTAAAGATACTGTCTGTGCCTGAGGAAAGCATTCTGAGAAGGATCTTTGAACTGAGCCAGTGCCACTGAAGAGTACCAGTATTCTGATAGGTTTTACTGGAGCTGGCGATAACTCAGTCACATACGCCACTTCTCCAGAATCGGTAAAGTGTTGTTCTTCCCATGGAAGACACGCACTCGCAGAACTATTAGACATACCCCAGAACTGCGCTGATAATTGCTGCACTAATGTCCCACCGTCCGCTGTCATTATTGACGCGGCATGTTGGTGCCGTCGATGTTCCCTTCTCCTCGCAGCTGAATCCCTGACCTGCTGTTCCATTGCTAGGCGTCTCTCTTCAAAATCCCGCAACTGTTGTAATGGGGCACCGCGCTCTAACTTATCACGCGTTCTCCACTGGTCATGGGCTTTAGAGAACCCGGTCCATCGCACCTTCCATTCCTCTATTTCTTTGCCCCTGCTCACGCGTACGCGTCGGCTCAAGATTTTCTCTACATGAGCCTCCTTCTGTCCGTCCACCATCACTGCTTCAGGTGTCAATGTCTGCTGTCGCAGAGCGAAAGTGTCCTCTCCACCTGTGTAGGGTTTCAATCTGTGCTGCGCGAACACGTCATGCACTCTCCAATGTGGGGGCAACTTCAGTCTATACGCCACTGGTGCCCCTCTGGCTGCCTCAGGCATCTCCGCCTGCAGATCGCTGTAAAAGCGTTCCGTAACTGCAACTGGACCATGCCACCGCTTGCTCAGCTTGCGGCACAAGGCTCTGTCCATCAACTTCTCTGTAAGATGTTTAGCCTCAATCCAGACCAAGTCACCCACCGCATACTCCCGCTGCGTGTGTCGCTGATCAAAAGCGTCTCGTTGCCTGCGTTGTGCTAGCTCAAGTTTACTGCGTGCGTCCCGCAACTGCGACGAAAATCTCGACGCCCATTCATGTGCAGTCCCCACCCCTCCTTTTCGTTGCCCGCTGTGCAATTGAGCGACCTCCAAGAATATGTCAAGCTGCGACATGGGCGACACACCACAACATAATTCAAATGGAGTGAAACCTGTAACATCATTACGCGAATCGTTGATTGCGAACTCTACGTTTGTAGCGTATAAGTCCCAGGACTCCGGATTGTCCTCCACAAACGATCTCAACATGTCCTCCACCACCCTGTTAGTGTGCTCCGCTTGACCATCAGAGCGAGGGTTGTAGGGCGTAGTCATCGCCACTTTCACACCCATCAATCTCATCAACTCCTTCCAGAAGGTATCCTGAAAGCGTGAATCACGGTCACTGACTATTTTCATCGGAGCTCCATGCTGTCTCCACACCGTGTCAAAGTAGATACGTGCCACTGTAGCAGCAGAGCTGTCCCCAAAATTCATAGGAACCACATGTACCATTTTAGACAGTTTGCATGTAAATGCTACAAATGCGTCATTGCCCTGCTCAGTCAAGGGTAGGCCTGTGACGAAGTCCACTCCCACATCCTGCCATACCCGAGTTGGAATAGAATGCGGGTTCAGCAATCCATCTGGGAAAGATGATCTGGGCTTCACCGCCTGACAAACTGAACAGGAGGCAACCCATTCTCCCACATCTTGGTATATATATATATCCACCTTCTTCCCCCCTCAAGGAAGTGTGTGATATAAGGCAGTTGTCAATTGCCTGTACCTCATAAATAGCATGCATTCCATATAGGAAGCATCTGTTACAGTTTTAGGGTTGTTGCCCGATATATAATCATGTCTGTGTCGAATACAGCATGATATGTTAATGCCAAACACGAAGTTTATCGAATATATAGTGGCATTTTAGGGCATGTTAGGTTACAGTGGCCCATATACCCAATAATGTGATTAGGGTGTTACATGGTATCAGTAACCCTAAAATAGGTAAAAATAAAGCAGTATAAATATTTTGCAACTATTTTTAAGCAAAACTGCATTTAATACCATACTGAATGTTAAGTGGTTTTCAGGAGGTATGTTACACCCCTGACACACACATTCAATTTTTAGGGTGTTACAGGGTGTTACACATGCTGCATAAATCAGGGATTGTTATTTGATAGCTAAATATTCATTTTAGCAAAAAAAATCAATCCGAAATTTTCAAAATGTATTTCACGTACAGCATTTTGACCGATTTAGTGTTACAGCCAATATGTAACCCCCACATATTCCACACCTATTATCTAGGGTGTTACACGAGATATGACATGTGTCATTATGATTTTCTCATACCTCAATAGGTATAAAATCATATTATCAAATAAAATAGGGTCTGATTTCCCATTTTCAAATCTATCGCAAACGGATTTTACCCATTTTGGCCGTTTTTGGCTATATGTATATATACATATCTCTGTGTGTGTGTGGAATGTAAAGTACAGAAGCACTGCAAATCACTTCACCTTTGCACATGACAAATTTCATGGCATTAAAGTGAATTATTCTGTATATCAACATTTGAGGTTGATCACATTTCTGGGTTTTACTGATTTAAACCCATGGCAGTAAATGTACTTTCTGATGATATATATAGAGTCATCAACTTAAGCGGATTATCCACTTTAGTGATATTTATCAATCTATGATATGTTTTGAGCATAGGTCTGTGCTCTAAGATTTATCAAAATGATATCTCTTATTTTAAACATATCAGGACATTGCTTGATATAATCAAAGCAGTTTGACACAACACATTTGTATGTGTGTGCTTGTCCTCAACAACTTCTATCAGATGTCAATATAGTTACTGCTCTGAAAGAGTTACATGCATTTTGAACTGATCAAATCTGTATCAATTGTCATTATGCAATGTACTTGTTGTTGTTGCTCCAGCGATGATATGTGGAATGACGAATGGACTGCGCCCAACAGTTACCAGCTGTTGCATGGGCACAGTATATTGCCTTCGGGTCTGGAGATAACTCCATCCAGCCCTTCAGCATGTTGGATTATCTGTTCCCATATCTATCGCCATCACTGACACTTCACACGCACATGTGTTTGTGAAGTGTTATCTACATTATCATATACATGATAGATATATAAGTTGGTCAATTCACTATGAATCAGTGAATATCAATACATACAGTAATGCAGTGTGTGTATGTATATAGTACTTATTGATTAGTACTTTTTTGCCAGTGTGTGTGTGTGTGTGTGTGTGCTCACTTTTACACACTTTACAGGAAGATAAGTTCTGGACATCACAATATTTCCAGACAGCCTATCATGCAGGATAATCAGTATACCATGCACTGAATGAATCTAGCATGATATATTAGGTTAGAGGTTATTGTAATTCCAAGATAATCTCATTTACAAAATGAGTTGTTGGTATATTTCACATACAGTTCCGGTGAGCAATCCTTTCAGTGATCCACAGTAGAACGATATGTGGTCCGAGGAGTATCTCGACTCCACCGGGACATAACGAACTAATTACTGTGTTAAGATTACTGAACAGGCACCTTACACTATATGGGTTCGAATATAGTTAGCATGCACTGCAAGTATGCTTTTGTGCACGTCTAATGTATTGTGATTTGATGCCATCTATTCCAGCTGCTACCGTGATCAAGCTGGATAATATATAACATCTGTAATAATAATAATAATAATAATAATAAAACATTTACGCTAGTAAAGAGGACAAAGTCCTGAGAGTGCGGAAACCCTGCAAAAGCAGGCTAGTGAAAACACTAGGGGCTACTCCCTCTACTATAGCGCGCCCACAAAGGGGGCTCAACCCACTTTTCAGCAGGGTGACATCTAGAGAAAAAGCTAGGTGCTAAGCAAAAACTCTAGAAGATGGAGAAGCAGCCATGGCCGGGTGAGTGGAGGGGTGGCTGAATCTGAGTGGTGGGGAGGGAAGTCGAAGAATTAAGGGGGTATTTGGAGACGATGAGGAAGGGGGTCAGGTGGGCGGGGAGAGGGGGTGGTGGGGGAGGGGAGGGGGGGGGAGGGCCCCTCCCCTAAAGGACAGAGAGCCATCTTTTATTGCAAGACTTTTGGAAATTATTGCAGGAGGGTTTGAAGAAAGTCGTTTGTTTTTTGCACAGCTTCTGTTTCTGTCATGGTCTCATTGCCCAGGATGTCAACTGTATGCGGGTCAGTGTTCAGGGTGGTGGAGGTGTTTAACAGAAACACGTCTCGCCTATTTCTGGTGTGTTGCCTACAAATTCTTGAAAGTTTTTTAAGGAGAGGTTTAATTTTGCCACGGGGAACACCTATCGTGTTGAGGACAGTACCAAAAAGGGGAGGGAGGTACCCCATGAGTGTAAGTGCTTTGGGCCATTTCACGGTGCTAATGAAGGGCTTAGAAGTTGCATTGGTGATTGTCGTGTCATGGTGACCGCCATAATAATGCTCAGCACAATTCTGATGATAGGGGGGGTCTTGAGTGGGCCATGGGCACAGCGAAGAAGGAAGTACGTTGTCCCTTTCGTTCAGAACTTCATTCCAAATATCAGGGCCGACTCCGGTGTATTCTAGTCTCTTCTCCGTGACTCTGGACTTAGGAAGGACATTGAGGAACCATCTAGCAATCTTTTTCTGTGTAGGCCTCCAGTCAAAGGCTGGTTGAGTATCGCTGGGTGCACTGTCTATAGCTATGATAACGACATCCGAAAAATCATCCTTATAGCATCCGCCACCTGGGAGAACGTAGGGGTCATCACCCGTCCAATAACCATGTGGGATAAATGGAATAGTGTTATGCGGGAATCTAAAAACAAGTTTAAAACCTTTATCAAACCATCTTTTTTGGTTTTTGGGAGACAGCGGAAGAATCCATGTTCCTGAAAAACCGGGGACAGTGTTGGCCGCTTTATGTCCCATTTCCAGGGTAGTCATAACCGCCGAAGATTTGCCCTTATCCTTTCCATCGAAGGGGGGATTTCCGTAAACGATTCTGCCAATGCCTGTTAGCGGGTCCACGTAGGCATCCCAAGCGAGACCATCAAAGCCGATGTTCCCATGATAACAGAAGGGCCTGAGGGCTTTTTTCATTCTAGTGGTGGGTATGCATCTTCTCGAGTAAATTCTAGGGTGGGCATTTAAGTTGCCATCCCTATCGCGAAATCCACCAAGGTGGCTGTTACCTCCGAGGACACGGCTGAGCCGGTGCGTGCACAACTAGCAGAGTGGATCACCAGTTCCAGCGGCTACACCCAGCAAGTCGCGCGACGTCTCAGCCATCAGGACTGGGAAGAACGACTGCAACGCATGTGCAGCCAGGGGCAGAAAGGTACACAGGGGCTAGGCACCGCCGACGCTGTTCCACGTCGCAGACAGTGGAAGATGGCCTCCATGAAGCTCGCGGGCTATGAGGCACGTCACCGGCAGGCCTTTTCAAGACCTGGAGGCAAGCCAGCAGAGACGAGCTCAGCCCCAGAATGGGCACCAGTGGCAAAGGAGAAAGAGATGAGGCTGCCTAAGCTGCCTGACACTACGAGAATGGTTGCCATGCTAGCCAGCGTAACCAACCAGGAGTCACTCCGAGAAAGATACCCCGATATACACGAGGACGAGCTATGCCTCGCGTGGGTCAAGACCGGAGGAAGAGTGGAGGTGCCCAAGGAGGAGTACCACAGGGTAAGGAAGAGAGCAGCGCGTCACCGTTGGGACGAGCTCATGGGCGAGTTATACATGGTCACCGTCAGTGGTAAGGAGCTGCTGGTGCCCAAGCCATGTGACAGGATTCAGCTGGTGCGTGAGCACCATGAGAGGACCGGCCTGTCAAATGCTTGTTTGAGGTCCAGGTAAACTACGTGGAGGTCTTTGTCGTGTCTATTGGCATCCGAAATTACTTCATTCAGAATTTGGAGTGAGTCATCTATGTTTTTATTCGGAAGAAAGGCATCTTGAATGGGAAAGAGAATGGGGTGAGTGTTAAGTATTGTTTTGAGACGGTTAGCAATTATTGTGTTAAATAGTTTAAGACCCGTTTCCAACATTGTGAGGGGTCTAGAGTTATCTATTGTACATGGTGCAGAGGGATTTTTAGGGATTGGAAGGATGAGTCCAGATTTTGCACTCTTTGGAAATTTCCCAGTTATAAGAATGTGGTTAAAAAGTGAGACAGTAACCTCTTGAAAATTCTCTGGGCCCTTGATCCACTGCGAGTATCTCATTCCTGAGGGTCCTGGTGCTGTGGAGATACCGCAGTCCGAGTATGCTTGTTGGAGTTCTTTGTGCGTGATTTCTGTCAGTAGTCTGGCAGCGGCCGTATCGGGGATTTTGGGGCTATCCTTTAGAATGTCAGTGAGCCACTGTGGGAGTTCATCTGGCTCATTCGGGTTAGTAGAAAATAGTTTTCTATTTTTGTATTCATCTAGTGTTGTGTTTAGTCTCTCTATCTTTGTCTCAGGTATCTTTCCATCACTGCCTGGGGTAGCGGCTGCACCTTTTTCAGTAGGTTTCATCTTTCCCATGACTGTGTCTAGAAACCTCGACAGGTTAGTTGAGAAAAGATGCTGCAGGGCTTCCTTTTCTCGGAGATTGCGTCGTTCAATGTCTGTGTCTCTGCTTTTCTGAAAAGCATTTCTGATCATTACATAATTTTCATGCAAACGTGATCCCCATGTGGCTGCCGTTTCATTGTGTTTGGGTTTGAGCGAGGCAAACGGTAGCGTGCGGGCAGCCTTTTTAGCTTGATTAGGAATGTTGCTTGCATGAGTTCTTGTATCCAAATATTTGATGATGCGGCGTACTGTGTTTAGCCATTTGTATATATAGTTAGATACTGCTGATGGTTTTTCGGACCTCCCAGCTATGTTCAGATTCTTGGTGCCAAAGGCGTCACTTGCCGCCCGATGTGCCAATTTGTGCAGGGTATCCCATGTCGCGTCAGGGTGCATTTCCTTGAGGCCAGTGCCGCCGTTTCTAGTTGC
>LGRX02025073.1:0-11354 GCA_001247695.2 Cymbomonas tetramitiformis | reverse complement strand
GTTTGTAATGGGCATCTTGGTTGTGGGTGTCGAAGTGGGTTTGTCGGTGACGGTGCTGGTGGTGGGCGTAGTAGTGATTGGGTTTGAGGTGGGCTTGTCGGTGACGGGGGCGTTTGTCGTCGGTGTAGATGTGGGCGCGACTGTGGTGGGCCCATACGTGATGGGTGCTAAAGTGGTAGGATTTAATGTGATAGGTGTTTCGGTGGTTGGAGTTCGGGTTATGGGACTTGCGGTTGTTGGTGCGGTCGTAGGAGAAATTGTGGTGGGGCTTATGGTGACAGGTTCGTTGGTGGGTCCTTCGGTAACAGGTGCTCTTGTGGTCGGCGTCGTTGTCGGCACAGAGGTCGTAGGCGCGGTCGTGATGGGCGCGTCCGTGATTGGTGCTGTGGTGGGTCTGCTGGTGACGGGCGCTTTGGTGGTGGGCGCGGCCGTGACGGGTGCCTCGGTGGTTGGTGATCCGGTGGGTGCGTTGGTCACCGGTGACATGGTGGTTGGAGAGAATGTGGGTCCTGCGGTGGTTGGCGCGGTCGTGATGGGCGCGTCCGTGATTGGTGCTGTAGTGGGTCTGCTGGTGACGGGCGCTTTGGTGGTGGGCGCGGCCGTGACGGGTGCCTCGGTGGTTGGTGATCCGGTGGGCGCGTTGGTCACCGGTGATATGGTGGTTGGAGAGAATGTGGGTCCTGCGGTGGTGGGCGCGGTCGTGATGGGCGATTTGGTGGTCGGGGCCTGAGTCGTGGGTATGGACGTAGGTTCATGCGTCGTGGGCGCGATTGTGGATGGAGCGACGGTGGTGGGCTCCGTGGTAAACGGACTGGTCGTGGGTGTTGCAGTAGTCGGTGCCACGGTAAGGGGGGCATCGGTTGTTGGAGCGCGGGTGGGCGTACTCGTGATGGGCGCTTGAGTGATCGGGGTTCTTGTTGGGACGGACGTCGAGGGCGTGGCGGTCACGGGTGCGTCGGTCGTCGGTGCCACGCTCGGTGCTATTGTGGTGGGCGTCAGAGTGGAGGGTGCTTTGGTCGGATTTGTCGTGATGGGCGAAACGGTGGTGGGCGTGCTCGACGTTGGCGCTCCGGTTGGGGTCCGGGTGTTCGGCGCGTCCGTGGATGGATTTTGGGTCGTCGGTGCTGCGGAAGATGGACTCATCGTGGGATTAATTGAAGTGGGCGAGCGCGTCGTCGGCGTTGCGGACGTCGGCGTCATCGTTGGAGGACCGGTAGACGGTGACGACGTGCTCGGCGACACGGTCGATGGAGTGTTCGTCGGCGTGATGGTGGTGGGAGATACGGTGGATGGTGCGCGAGTCTCGGGAGGCGACGTGGGTACGACGGTGGTGGGTGGGTTTGTGGTGGGCGTGCGCGACGTCGGGGCAGTCGTTGGCGCGGTCGTTAGAGGCGATTCTGTGCTGGGGGTGGCGGTTGCGGGGCTATGTGTAGGTACGCGAGTTGTGGGATTTAAGGTTGTCGGCATCGATGTCGTCGGATTTTCGGTCGGATTGGATGTACTAGGAGGAACGGTCGTGGGCGCGCTCGTCGACGGGGCTTTTGTGGGCGCCACTGTTGATGGCGGTTGTGTGGTGGGAGCGCGGGTCGCGGGTGATGCAGTGGGATTCAGGCTGCTGGGTGCCACTGTGATGGGGGTCACGGTGGTCGGGGTTTCGGTGGGCGCGGCGGTCGAGGGCGGTTGCGTGCTAGGCGCGTTGGTCATCGGCGAATCGGTCGGAGCGATAGTCGGTGCGACGCTGGTGGGCTCCGTCGTGTGGGGCGAAGTCGTGGGTGCGACCGTGGGGTGCAGCGATGTCGGCGACTGCGACGGGTGGATGGTCTGTGGCGCATCCGTGGGCGGTATTGTGGGGTTTATCGTCGGTGAGGCGGTGTACGGCGAAAAGGTCGGCGCGGCGGTGGGGTGCGTGGTAGTGGGCGCGCGCGTCGGCGCGACGCTCGGGCCCACGGTGACGGGCGACCGCATTTGCGGCGAAGCGGTAGGACGATGCGTCGGGGAGTCGCTCTGCGGCGACATGGTCGGCACCGGTCGTCATCGGGCAGCGCTCAGGTGCGTCGTTGTTGGATTTCGAGTGTGAGGCGCTGCGGTAGGACCGATTGTCATGCGGTCAGCGCCATCGATGTCGGGCTCCGGGTCGGTGACGTCGAGGTCGGCGTCGCTGGGCGTCCCGCCGGCTTTGGTGAACGCGTGGGACCGCCGGTCGGTGCGTCGGACGTCGGGTTTGCGCTGGGGTGCTCGGTGATCGGCGATCGCGTGATCGGCGATGCAGTCGGTGCGGTTGTCGGCGAGCCGGTCGCGGGCGACGCTGTAGGAGGGTCTGTGGTGGGATTGCGCGTCGGAGTCGCGGTCGTAGGCGCGCGCGTGGTGGGCGCGTCGGTGATCGGCGCTGCGGTGTGCGGCGAAACGGTGGGGCTTGCGGAGGGGTTGAAGGTCGACGGCGATACGGTCGGTGCTGTTGTCGGCGTCATCGTTGGTCGCGCCGTTATCGGAGGCTCGGTGGGCGTGCCGGTGATGGGCGACGCGCTCGGTGACCGGGTGGTAGGCGCGCGGGTGGGTACGAGGGTGAGCGGGGCAGCGGTTGGTCGTGCCGTGGGGGTTGATGTTTCGGGGGAGCGGGTGGGCGAATCGGTCGTAGGATGCGCGCTCGGTGAATGGCTTGTCGGCCTTGTGGTGTGCGGCGTTGCGACCGGCTGCAACGTGGCGTAATGCTCGTGGGGGAAGGGTTTGTCAAGGCGCGCGGGAAGGGTTGGGTGCGCAGTCTCGCGTGCGCGAACGCTAAGCGTGCTGATCTGCACGGTCGTGCTCTCGCCGTAAGCGATCGTGCCTGGGTCGTTTGCACGCTCCGTAAAAATCGCGCTGGGGTAGTCGCGCAGCGTTTTGATGGTCTGCACCGCGTGCTCGTCCAAGTTTGGAAGCACAAAACTAAACTCCACAACGACGCTGCCGGGGTAGACGTTGTGCGCGACGAAGTTTTCGTAACGCGCGTCCGCGTACCGCAAAGACGCTTGCACGCTCGTGAGAAGCGTGCTCTGAGTGGCCACCGTGCTGTACTCCGACCAATTCAGGCTGGCGAATCGAACGGTCGTGTGCACTTGAACCCGCTGCGCGTTGACCGTTACGGGCGAGCCGGTGGTTGCGCCCGGCGCCTCGATGATCGTGGTGTGCGTGTTCTGCACATTGGGCGTGGAGTGCGCGTTGTTGAAGACGTTGGTGTCCTGTCGATCCGGTGCGTCTCGTCGACAGCCAACAGCACGATGACGCAGATGCTTACCGTCAACACCAGAAAGAGCATCACCAGCATGCCGATCGCTTTGGCGGTGGGCGTGTTGAGCTTTTGAATCCATTTGGGCGTGGCGGGCGGTTTGGATTCCTCTATCTGCGACGCGTCTGTGGAGCTGTGGAGCACAATTTCGTTGCAGTCCACCGATCTTCCGTTACGACAGTCGCGGTATCGGGGTGTATACCGTGTCCCGTACCTAACGCGCATGGTTTTACACGCGCAGCGTACAAACCGCGCCATTGGCAAGTATATATATATACTTCTTGCGGCTGTACAACCGCGAATTATGCGATACGCTCCACGCCACGCAATACAACTTCGATGCGGGAAAATCTGATCGCAGCGCTTCCGAGCACGCCAGTCTACTCGCGCGCCACATGCGTACTTACAAAACTTACGACCAACAACACATAGGCGAAGATCGTTTGTACGGGTGCTGGTATGAAAACAACGTCCACGAGAAACCAGACAGCGTGTTACCGGCCGCATCGCAGCAGAACAAACGCAAACGACCCGCATCCCCCCAAAACGGTGTACTACGCTCTAGCGCCTAGTTCAAAACCATGCGCCGCGCACACCCACGCGCCCGCAAGGGCGCCTTCAAAAGATCGCGCAAACGATTTCGACCTGTTGACGCAGCGCACGCCGACGGTAACGGCCGTGTTGTCCGTCGGTCTATTCGCGTCGGTCTTTGCTGTGATGTTCTTCGCCGAGTTCTTGCCGTCCTACTATTTTGATCTTTACTCCGATGACGTGCGTTTCTACGACACGTACGTCATCGACAACATTTACAAAGCGCTCGTCGCTCTTATGGGTACCGCCCTCCTGACCGCGGTGAACGTGTACGTTCGTCGCAAGATATCCGCGTGGCAGATCAATTATCTAAACTCACCGCATGTGCCGCGATCGGATCTCGACTCCACGACTCGCATACAGCTGACCATGATGCTGCACACCGTCTTTCTATCCCTGTCTAGCGCGGTGAACCTCTTCTTCATGTTTTCCAACTTTTGGTTTTTGGTTGCACAAACCACCGCCACCATCATCGTCACGGCGTGCATGACGCACAAATTTCTGACGGAGAAACAATACGCCGCCGATGAGGATTCGTTGGTATCGGACTACCGCCCCAGCAACACGCAGCGCATGACGACGTACAACACCCGCATCCTACGTGTATAATGATCCTCTTGACGCACGCGAAAACCACGATACGAAACTCGCGCATCTTGACTGTCGCGGGGAGCATAACCGAAGCGTGCTACACGGACACAGCGGAGAGCAATTGTTCGGTGCAGTCGAACGAAGACTGTCGCGACTGGCACCGTTACGTAAACTGGGATGCGCTGAGCAGCTCTTGCTCCTCCACCACCGATGTCGTCGCAAATCAGATGCAAAAACGTACCTCCGACGAGGGACAAACAAAAACTGTATTAAATTAAATTAGTTCGGTGATTTTGGTTTTAGCGAACGTGCCATTGAGAGTATCCCGATCCACGGTGCGAGCAACCCTGGCGGGTGGGTAATCCTTGGGCTGGCGCACGGCTTTTTGTTCGATGCTCATGCTGTGCACACGCACGCGATTTTCGGCGTTGCTGCAAAGACCGCGCAAGAACTTGACGTAGGGTTCGATTGTTGTAAGATCCGGCGCAAGCCACATGATAGCGTACATGTCGGACGTCTGGTGATTTTGCTTGTAAACGATTTGCCCGATCATCTTGGACAGCTCGATCGCGAGCCGATTGTGCGTCTCCACGTTGTGCAAACGCACCAAGTGCTTGGTGCGCGCAAACTGCCTATACTCTTGGAAGAAAGATTTCATATCCGGGGCGTGCATTTCGAAATTTCCATCGTCCGCCGCGAGCAGGAGCGTGTACCGCCTGCTCAGAGTGTCCCACTCGTCCGCGTCGAGCGTATCGTTGCACAGGCGCAAGACCGATCCCGCGCACATCGCGTACGCGGTCGTGGAGCACACGACAAAGACCTGCGTCTGCGCGGCGGTGTGCGAGATTTCGGGCGGCGCCTGCGTCGCGGTTTTCGCTTTGAGAGCGTCGGGGATGGGACGTCCCTGCCCGTATTTCACATTCGGTTTTGGGTCGGTCTTTTGAACGCTTCCGTTTAGAAAATTCATATCTCACAATGCGACAGACCCATCGAATCATATTTATATAGAAGGCGCTCGTTTTACGGAAAATTAAAACCACGCTGTTGCATGATAAATCAACGTGTACGAGCTTCAGTGTTTACTACTTGCTATACCGCGATGAATTTAAACTCCGAGGGCTGCGAGCTGTACAACGCGCCGCCTCTCGGCAAGGGTGTGCTGCAACTCGCGCAAGGACCGCCACGTCTGGTGGACGGTCCTTTCAATCTGGAACGATTGCGCTTTTTGCTCGGACGTTGCGCCATGGTGCAGATGGTGCCCGTTATCGACGATGACGAATGGCGAGAGGACGAACTCGTTTTGTGGATGGACGAGGACGCGCAGAACAAGCACCTGCCCCTTAACGTCGAGGCCACCTCTGTTTACGGCGATCACGTGTGCGGCAATGCGATCGTGGGACCTTTTGTGCTAGGGTAAGTCACGAGACAGTATGATGACGCGTCAGAGCTACGAGTGACGGGTACGATGACAGTCATCAGTGACAGGCATTTATGTGACCAGATGACAAGGGGGTCTGACAGAAATGACTGACAGAAATACCTGACCCGAAAGTGAGTTTTGGTGGGAAAACCAGCAGTCAGAGAATTTGGAGGGAAAGCTGGTATGGCCTCCAATATTGCCAAGTCAGCACAGTTATAATTATTCAGAGTGATATGGAGTGGCTCGGAATACAGTGATGATATAAGTGGGCTAGTCGGCAGATTCTATGATGTGACTGTTCGAGTTCTCATGAAGTATGATGGGACCTGACAGGAGTCGACATCGAGTGAAGTTCGAAAGTCGAGATCGGAAACCATGGCATAAAGCAGCCGAGCAGGCTGAATGAAACAGTTTGAATTTGTTACTGAACAGCCACACCTGGCTTTTGTAACTCCGACATTTAAGAAAGATCCGATTCACATATATGTATCTTGCTTACAGCCATACATATCTCTTGCAGGCTTGAACTAGGTTCCCTGTATTGTAAAGTAGACTTAGAAGCTCTTAGAGAGCACCCCCGAACAACTGGTATCAGCGTGGTTGCGTTAGACGCGACCTGTTAGTGCCGACTGAACTTCGGCTGTACAATTATCGGTACACAACTTCTCCGCGAGGCCTTTCCGCGGGTTCCCACGAAAATTCTGAAGACGACGACGTAAAACACGCTTAATTGCGTCCGCCTTTCGTCAGGGCTGCGAATTTCGACGGAAAATATCATATACTGTTCCTGAATGCATATACCACACGTTCAAGTGTGATGTAATTCGTCTTTGCAGGTACCTTTCCGCGGGATCTGCCTTTCTTTAAACCGAAATCGGCGTCAATCGGCAGAAAATTTATCGCCCGTACTGTGCGAGTTCACTGCCGTTTACGTGCGTTCACTCACAGCCCAATCATGGACTTTCAGCATGGAATTCCGTCGCACACGGCTGTAGCGGCTTCCACGGAGCAATCGCAGTTTCTTTCGGCAGCGAATTACTCTGAATCGCTCGACCCGAGAATTGTTTCGCACGTCTTTCCGCAATCGGCTGCGCACACACAACCTGGACTCTCGTACGTTGGCTCAACACAACAGCTGGATGTAAATTCTGCGTACGGATTTTTGCACGAACTGCCGCAGCGTAATTTTATGACGGCGCCGCCGCAATTTCAGCGGAATTCGTACGATTTTTCCGGCCCCCACAGTGGGTATGACGAGCGCAGCTCTAACGGTAGCCCAATTATGACAACGCCAGCCGGTCAATTTGGGCAGCCGCAGCCCCGTGATGATTTAGCTCACCAGAGGAATTTTCAACAGCAAATTTTTCTGCAGCAACAGCAGTACGGTCAGCAGCACCAACTGCCACCACGTGCCTTGTGGCCGCATACCACTCCGTTGCCAGCGGCTGCGTACAGCGTACCAATGGGGTACCCTTCTCCGGGTATGCTGTCTCCCCCGGTGCCGAATCTGTCAGTGCCTGAGCTCTCACCGTACCCCACGGCGTCCGTGGCACCGAATTTAGCCCTGTCCTATCCTGTTCCAGTGACGGAAGCAGCCGTTCAGCTACCACCTGCTGTGACACCTTTAGTGCACGTTGCCAGCGCAGGAATTGCCCCCTCGGCAGGGGGGGGGGAAGTGGTGCAAGTACCAGTGAGTCCAGTACCACTGAGTACATTGCCCTGTGAGCCAGTAGGGGTTATTCCGGCACTGGAGACCCCTGTTCATACCCCTATTTTCACTCCGATTGCCACTAAGCTGCAGGACTTAGAACGGATGAACATGGCAGCACTGGCAGCACAATCCGTTTCTGCGACCTCCTGCCCGAAAGCGGGGAACCGAGCTTCCATATCGACCCTTTCCGCCGGAGGCTCTGGCAAAATTCCAACGTCATCGGTGACTGGAGGTGCCACTGTTGTCACTTGCCCAATGGTGGGGGATAGGGTCCCCACGTCGACCCTTCCCGCCGGAGGCTCTGGCCAAATTTCAACGTCATCGGTGTCTGGAAGTGCCACTGTTGTTACTTGCCCAATGGTGGGGGATAGGGTCCCCACGTCGACCCTTTCCGCCGGAGGCTCTGGCCAAATTTCAACGTCATCGGTGTCTGGAGATACGGCTATTACAACGTCATCGGTGTCTGGAGATACGGCTGTTATAACGTCATCGGTGTCTGGAAATACGGCTGTCGCAACGTCATCGGTGTCTGGAGATATGGTCGTTACAACGTCATCGGTGTCTGAAGGTGCGGCTGTTACAACGCCATCGGTGTCTGGAGTTACGGCTGTTACCGACTCACGAACTGGCTCGACGACGACGCTGGAAGGACTGGCTGTAACCAGCGAGGGGCGCGCTGAACGAACCAGGAAGAGACCAGAACGTACTGAGCTTCTGATCCAGCGCAGCAGAGCTGTTGTCAGCCAGACTGCGACTGGTCAAGCGTCCTCTAGCTCCGCTGTCTCGGCATCCTCACCTTCAATGCCGGGACAGTCAGCAAACGCTGCTTTAGCAGCCAAGGCAGGTGTGACCCCAGTCGCCCAAGCAGGCGCAGTTCCAGCGATTCGCGATCAGAATCCCTCCCCTGTCCTGAGCGCCGGAGGCTCTGGCGAGAACCTGCCTCAGCCAGCATCAGCCTTGCAACACGCGGACTTTGTATTGCCTGACCCCTATGTCTCTGCAGAGGACTTTCCAGCACTACCCCTTCCAGCGACACCGTGTAGGAGTCCACACTTGACTTCTTCTCTTCTTTACGGTTTCGGACTTATACTATTCTACACTTATTAAACGACCGCACGAGGTATGCTTACGATTGGTCAACTACAAGACTTCGGTTTCGTAAATCTTAATAGTTATGCTTTTGCTATCAGTGCATGCTTTCAATACACAATATACAGCAGTTACGGCTCTTTACTTTTATGTTTTACTTTTCAGTTCAGTTCATCTCTCCGAAACGGGTTACTCTTAGAGTTCTTATACATTCAGGAACTCTTTCCATAACTCAACTGTACTGAGTACTCCGTACAACAGTCTAGGCACCTCACATGAACATCATTCTGATCGGTCCTACTGTACTCCGTACTGAGTACTTCTGCGTTTTATACTTAGCCGTTTTTCTTGCTCTTGTGCTTGCCTCCTAGCACAACTCCCCCCCCCTTAGGGAAGGTCACGTCCACGCTGACCACGTCGGACCAGTAAAGTTTTTTATACAGATCTTCTACTGTTGCTCTGAATGATTATACAGGTCTCAGCCGCCTGTTGTCTGGGATGACATTACACTTCCCAAGACACACCGCAATAAGGAGATCGACCTCTTAAGCACAAGGGTCGGCCTCTCACCGGTCTGCCATCTGCACTACCAGGCTCCCCCAAGGCTCAAGGTTTCACATCCATTACCACGTTCAAGGTTTTAAACCTCCCAACACGGTACACTTACAGGGGATGACAATAGGTTTGCCAATTACCTGACAGTTCTCGGGATGCCGGCCCGGAGGAAAGGTTTTAAACCTTCACCGCCTCCTCGGAGTGCTAGAGCTTTTACCCAGATCTCCAACTGCTGCCCGGTCGTGCCAGGTCCGGAGCCAATGCTCTCGTGAAATGGATTATACAGATTTCCACCTGTTGCCTGGTCGCGCCGAGGCTAGAGCCACTGCTCACTTGGATAGATTACCCAGGTTCTCACCTGCCGCTTGGTCATACCAAGGCTCAGAGCCCCTGCTCAAATGGATTATACAGATTTCCACCTGTTGCCTGGCTGTGCCGAGGCTAGAGCCACTGCTCTCTCGGATGGATTACCCAGGTTCTCACCTGCCGCCTGGTCTCGCCAAGGCTGGAGCCACCTCTCTTCCTGACGCTCCCCAACGCTCTCAATCGCTAAGACCACTCGCGTCAGATTCCCATCCGCCCTCAGGTATGATCGTCACCTCCGCTCGCACTCCCGCTAACGCTATCGGTTCCGGCTCAAACTCGGGCGGGTCACTCTCAACAACAGCTGACTGGACTAAAACGCTCATCTCGCTCAGATCCTCCCTGACAAGCAGTTCAGACAGGAACGCATGCACCTCTTCATGTAGGGTCAGGTTGTGGAAAAGCTGTTTTAACAGTGCTGACGGAATCCCATACAAATTCTCTCGCGCTCCCATGCCCTTCGCGAACACACCTCCGGCTCTCATCGCGCGCCCTCCTTGCGCTACTTTCTCGTGCCTACCGTGCTGCCGGAAGAACTCGCAGGGCGTATCGGAATCGCATACTCGCAAGGGTGTGCGCAACGGAACGTTGGTCCAGATGTGCGTGGGCTTCCTGTATGCGGTCCCGTATTTGCAGTACGTGACGAGGTGCGGAGCTGGTAGATTGCTCATGCAGCGACGCGTGTGCAACCCGTGGGGCTCTCTTCCCCTCGGGTTCTCAATGAAGTATGCTTCGGGCCTCAAGTACCGGATGATCTCCAATGTCCTACGAACTCGCCTGGCCGCAGCACGCAAATCTCGGATGCCTACCGTCTTCGCTTGGCTGTACTCTGTGCAAGGTGGGCTAGCCCAGACTACGTCGAAGTGTCCTGGTCTGAACTGTCGATAGTCCCATCGCATGATATCCTCGCAATGTGTGGGGCCCCACTTGGGCTGAATGTCTACAGCAACTACTTCGCTGTTGGGAAACTGCTTAGTGAACTGCCTCTCGACTGACCCGGTCCCACAAAACAATACAAGAATCTTAGACTGGCCGACTGGCTCCTTCTCAAGTGCTGCGGCTCCGTTGACTGGCGGTAGGGTGCTCTGAGCAGATACTCTCGCGAAAGTTCCTACTTCCTCATCAAACCTCTCCTCTGGCACCCATGGCATTGCTCCGTCTACCTTGAGCTCCTCCGATAGCGTGGTCCATACCGCTCCTGCGGACTCGGCGCGTCTCTTACGGACCCTAAGCTTCTCTCGCTCCACTCTCTTAGCCTCGATCCTCTCAAACTCCAACAACGCTCGGTTGGGAACACCGGGCCTGCCGGCTCCGTCCCACTCCAGGTCCTCTCGGGTCTTCCACTCGTTCTCACTGCGGGGCATTCCTGTCCACTTGACCAGGTACTCCGTCCACCTCCTGCCCTGACGCTGGCGCGTGCGCGAACGCTCCACCCTCTCGACGTGGGTTTCCTTGCGCCCGCTGACGTCCAACGGAGGAGGGGGAATCTCCTTAGCTCTCTCTACGAAGCGGCTGCCCGACTCTACTGGCGAAAGCCGGTCCACGGTAAACACATCGTGCACTTTCCACTGCTTAGGCGTCTGCAACCTATAGGCCGACGGTGCGCCTCTATCGCTCGCGGGAAGGGCCATCTGCCTGTCGCTGTGAAAGACTTCCAGCACCAAAGGGGCCCAAGGCGCTTCTTAAGCAATTTCTTGTGCAACCCGCGGTCGCCCGGCTGGGTGAGGTGCGTGGCATCCACCCAAACCTCATCGCCTACTGCGTAACTCCTG
>LGRX02025072.1:0-13963 GCA_001247695.2 Cymbomonas tetramitiformis | reverse complement strand
TTTTGATCTTTACTCCGATGACGTGCGTTTCTACGACACGTACGTCATCGACAACATTTACAAAGCGCTCGTCGCTCTTATGGGTACCGCCCTCCTGACCGCGGTGAACGTGTACGTTCGTCGCAAGATATCCGCGTGGCAGATCAATTATCTAAACTCACCGCATGTGCCGCGATCGGATCTCGACTCCACGACTCGCATACAGCTGACCATGATGCTGCACACCGTCTTTCTATCCCTGTCTAGCGCGGTGAACCTCTTCTTCATGTTTTCCAACTTTTGGTTTTTGGTTGCACAAACCACCGCCACCATCATCGTCACGGCGTGCATGACGCACAAATTTCTGACGGAGAAACAATACGCCGCCGATGAGGATTCGTTGGTATCGGACTACCGCCCCAGCAACACGCAGCGCATGACGACGTACAACACCCGCATCCTACGTGTATAATGATCCTCTTGACGCACGCGAAAACCACGATACGAAACTCGCGCATCTTGACTGTCGCGGGGAGCATAACCGAAGCGTGCTACACGGACACAGCGGAGAGCAATTGTTCGGTGCAGTCGAACGAAGACTGTCGCGACTGGCACCGTTACGTAAACTGGGATGCGCTGAGCAGCTCTTGCTCCTCCACCACCGATGTCGTCGCAAATCAGATGCAAAAACGTACCTCCGACGAGGGACAAACAAAAACTGTATTAAATTAAATTAGTTCGGTGATTTTGGTTTTAGCGAACGTGCCATTGAGAGTATCCCGATCCACGGTGCGAGCAACCCTGGCGGGTGGGTAATCCTTGGGCTGGCGCACGGCTTTTTGTTCGATGCTCATGCTGTGCACACGCACGCGATTTTCGGCGTTGCTGCAAAGACCGCGCAAGAACTTGACGTAGGGTTCGATTGTTGTAAGATCCGGCGCAAGCCACATGATAGCGTACATGTCGGACGTCTGGTGATTTTGCTTGTAAACGATTTGCCCGATCATCTTGGACAGCTCGATCGCGAGCCGATTGTGCGTCTCCACGTTGTGCAAACGCACCAAGTGCTTGGTGCGCGCAAACTGCCTATACTCTTGGAAGAAAGATTTCATATCCGGGGCGTGCATTTCGAAATTTCCATCGTCCGCCGCGAGCAGGAGCGTGTACCGCCTGCTCAGAGTGTCCCACTCGTCCGCGTCGAGCGTATCGTTGCACAGGCGCAAGACCGATCCCGCGCACATCGCGTACGCGGTCGTGGAGCACACGACAAAGACCTGCGTCTGCGCGGCGGTGTGCGAGATTTCGGGCGGCGCCTGCGTCGCGGTTTTCGCTTTGAGAGCGTCGGGGATGGGACGTCCCTGCCCGTATTTCACATTCGGTTTTGGGTCGGTCTTTTGAACGCTTCCGTTTAGAAAATTCATATCTCACAATGCGACAGACCCATCGAATCATATTTATATAGAAGGCGCTCGTTTTACGGAAAATTAAAACCACGCTGTTGCATGATAAATCAACGTGTACGAGCTTCAGTGTTTACTACTTGCTATACCGCGATGAATTTAAACTCCGAGGGCTGCGAGCTGTACAACGCGCCGCCTCTCGGCAAGGGTGTGCTGCAACTCGCGCAAGGACCGCCACGTCTGGTGGACGGTCCTTTCAATCTGGAACGATTGCGCTTTTTGCTCGGACGTTGCGCCATGGTGCAGATGGTGCCCGTTATCGACGATGACGAATGGCGAGAGGACGAACTCGTTTTGTGGATGGACGAGGACGCGCAGAACAAGCACCTGCCCCTTAACGTCGAGGCCACCTCTGTTTACGGCGATCACGTGTGCGGCAATGCGATCGTGGGACCTTTTGTGCTAGGGTAAGTCACGAGACAGTATGATGACGCGTCAGAGCTACGAGTGACGGGTACGATGACAGTCATCAGTGACAGGCATTTATGTGACCAGATGACAAGGGGGTCTGACAGAAATGACTGACAGAAATACCTGACCCGAAAGTGAGTTTAGGTGGGAAAACCAGCAGTCAGAGAAATTGGAGGGAAAGCTGGTATGGCCTCCAATATTGCCAAGTCAGCACAGTTATAATTATTCAGAGTGATATGGAGTGGCTCGGAATACAGTGATGATATAAGTGGGCTAGTCGGCAGATTCTATGATGTGACTGTTCGAGTTCTCATGAAGTATGATGGGACCTGACAGGAGTCGACATCGAGTGAAGTTCGAAAGTCGAGATCGGAAACCATGGCATAAAGCAGCCGAGCAGGCTGAATGAAACAGTTTGAATTTGTTACTGAACAGCCACACCTGGCTTTTGTAACTCCGACATTTAAGAAAGATCCGATTCACATATATGTATCTTGCTTACAGCCATACATATCTCTTGCAGGCTTGAACTAGGTTCCCTGTATTGTAAAGTAGACTTAGAAGCTCTTAGAGAGCACCCCCGAACAACTGGTATCAGCGTGGTTGCGTTAGACGCGACCTGTTAGTGCCGACTGAACTTCGGCTGTACAATTATCGGCACACAACTTCTCCGCGAGGCCTTTCCGCGGGTTCCCACGAAAATTCTGAAGACGACGACGTAAAACACGCTTAATTGCGTCCGCCTTTCGTCAGGGCTGCGAATTTCGACGGAAAATATCATATACTGTTCCTGAATGCATATACCACACGTTCAAGTGTGATGTAATTCGTCTTTGCAGGTACCTTTCCGCGGGATCTGCCTTTCTTTAAACCGAAATCGGCGTCAATCGGCAGAAAATTTATCGCCCGTACTGTGCGAGTTCACTGCCGTTTACGTGCGTTCACTCACAGCCCAATCATGGACTTTCAGCATGGAATTCCGTCGCACACGGCTGTAGCGGCTTCCACGGAGCAATCGCAGTTTCTTTCGGCAGCGAATTACTCTGAATCGCTCGACCCGAGAATTGTTTCGCACGTCTTTCCGCAATCGGCTGCGCACACACAACCTGGACTCTCGTACGTTGGCTCAACGCAACAGCTGGATGTAAATTCTGCGTACGGATTTTTGCACGAACTGCCGCAGCGTAATTTTATGACGGCGCCGCCGCAATTTCAGCGGAATTCGTACGATTTTTCCGGCCCCCACAGTGGGTATGACGAGCGCAGCTCTAACGGTAGCCCAATTATGACAACGCCAGCCGGTCAATTTTGGCAGCCGCAGCCCCGTGATGATTTAGCTCACCAGAGGAATTTTCAACAGCAAATTTTTCTGCAGCAACAGCAGTACGGTCAGCAGCACCAACTGCCACCACGTGCCTTGTGGCCGCATACCACTCCGTTGCCAGCGGCTGCGTACAGCGTACCAATGGGGTACCCTTCTCCGGGTATGCTGTCTCCCCCGGTGCCGAATCTGTCAGTGCCTGAGCTCTCACCGTACCCCACGGCGTCCGTGGCACCGAATTTAGCTCTGTCCTATCCTGTTCCAGTAACGGAAGCAGCCGTTCAGCTACCACCTGCTGTGACACCTTTAGTGCACGTTGCCAGCGCAGGAATTACCCCCTCGGCAGGGGGGGGGGAAGTGGTGCAAGTACCAGTGAGTCCAGTACCACTGAGTACATTGTGAGCCAGTAGGGGTTATTCCGGCACTGGAGACCCCTGTTCATACCCCTATTTTCACTCCGATTGCCACTAAGCTGCAGGACTTAGAACGGATGAACATGGCAGCACTGGCAGCACAATCCGTTTCTGCGCCCTCCTGCCCGAAAGCGGGGAACCGAGCTTCCATATCGACCCTTTCCGCCGGAGGCTCTAGCAAAATTCCAACGTCATCGGTGACTGGAGGTGCCGCTGTTGTCACTTGCCCAATGGTGGGGGATAGGGTCCCCACGTCGACCCTTCCCGCCGGAGGCTCTGGCCAAATTTCAACGTCATCGGTGTCTGGAAGTGCCACTGTTGTTACTTGCCCAATGGTGGGGGATAGGGTCCCCACGTCGACCCTTTCCGCCGGAGGCTCTGGCCAAATTTCAACGTCATCGGTGTCTGGAGATACGGCTATTACAACGTCATCGGTGTCTGGAGATACGGCTGTTATAACGTCATCGGTGTCTGGAAATACGGCTGTCGCAACGTCATCGGTGTCTGGAGATATGGTCGTTACAACGTCATCGGTGTCTGAAGGTGCGGCTGTTACAACGCCATCGGTGTCTGGAGTTACGGCTGTTACCGACTCACGAACTGGCTCGACGACGACGCTGGAAGGACTGGCTGTAACCAGCGAGGGGCGCGCTGAACGAACCAGGAAGAGACCAGAACGTACTGAGCTTCTGATCCAGCGCAGCAGAGCTGTTGTCAGCCAGACTGCGACTGGTCAAGCGTCCTCTAGCTCCGCTGTCTCGGCATCCTCACCTTCAATGCCGGGACAGTCAGCAAACGCTGCTTTAGCAGCCAAGGCAGGTGTGACCCCAGTCGCCCAAGCAGGCGCAGTTCCAGCGATTCGCGATCAGAATCCCTCCCCTGTCCTGAGCGCCGGAGGCTCTGGCGAGAACCTGACTCAGCCAGCATCAGCCTTGCAACACGCGGACTTTGTATTGCCTGACCCCTATGTCTCTGCAGAGGACTTTCCAGCACTACCCCTTCCAGCGACACCGTGTAGGAGTCCACACTTGACTTCTTCTCTTCTTTACGGTTTCGGACTTATACTATTCTACACTTATTAAACGACCGCACGAGGTATGCTTACGATTGGTCAACTACAAGACTTCGGTTTCGTAAATCTTAATAGTTATGCTTTTGCTATCAGTGCATGCTTTCAATACACAATATACAGCAGTTACGGCTCTTTACTTTTATGTTTTACTTTTCAGTTCAGTTCATCTCTCCGAAACGGGTTACTCTTAGAGTTCTTATACATTCAGGAACTCTTTCCATAACTCAACTGTACTGAGTACTCCGTACAACAGTCTAGGCACCTCACATGAACATCATTCTGATCGGTCCTACTGTACTCCGTACTGAGTACTTCTGCGTTTTATACTTAGCCGTTTTTCTTGCTCTTGTGCTTGCCTCCTAGCACAACTCCCCCCCCCTTAGGGGAGGTCACGTCCACGCTGACCACGTCGGACCAGTAAAGTTTTTATACAGATCTTCTACTGTTGCTCTGAATGATTATACAGGTCTCAGCCGCCTGTTGTCTGGGATGAGATTACACTTCCCAAGACACACCGCAATAAGGAGATCGACCTCTTAAGCACAAGGGTCGGCCTCTCACCGGTCTGCCATCTGCACTACCAGGCTCCCCCAAGGCTCAAGGTTTCACATCCATTACCACGCTCAAGGTTTTAAACCTCCCAACACGGCACACTTACAGGGGATGACAATAGGTTTGCCAATTACCTGACAGTTCTCGGGATGCCGGCCCGGAGGAAAGGTTTTAAACCTTCACCGCCTCCTCGGAGTGCTAGAGCTTTTACCCAGATCTCCAACTGCTGCCCGGTCGTGCCAGGTCCGGAGCCAATGCTCTCGTGAAATGGATTATACAGATTTCCACCTGTTGCCTGGTCGCGCCGAGGCTAGAGCCACTGCTCACTTGGATAGATTACCCAGGTTCTCACCTGCCGCTTGGTCATACCAAGGCTCAGAGCCACTGCTCAAATGGATTATACAGATTTCCACCTGTTGCCTGGCTGTGCCGAGGCTAGAGCCACTGCTCTCTCGGATGGATTACCCAGGTTCTCACCTGCCGCCTGGTCTCGCCAAGGCTGGAGCCACCGCTCTTCCCGACGCTCCCCAACGCCCTCAATCGCTAAGACCACTCGCGTCAGATTCCCATCCGCCCTCTGGTATGATCGTCACCTCCGCTCGCACTCCCGCTAACGCTATCGGTTCTGGCTCAAACTCGGGCGGGTCACTCTCAACAACAGCTGACTGGACTAAAACGCTCATCTCGCTCAGATCCTCCCTGACAAGCAGTTCAGACAGGAACGCATGCACCTCTTCATGTAGGGTCAGGTTGTGGAAAAGCTGTTTTAACAGTGCTGACGGAATCCCATACAAATTCTCTCGCGCTCCCATGCCCTTCGCGAACACACCTCCGGCTCTCATCGCGCGCCCTCCTTGCGCTACTTTCTCGTGCCTACCGTGCTGCCGGAAGAACTCGCAGGGCGTATCGGAATCGCATACTCGCAAGGGTGTGCGCAACGGAACGTTGGTCCAGATGTGCGTGGGCTTCCTGTATGCGGTCCCGTATTTGCAGTACGTGACGAGGTGCGGAGCTGGTAGATTGCTCATGCAGCGACGCGTGTGCAACCCGTGGGGCTCTCTTCCCCTCGGGTTCTCAATGAAGTATGCTTCGGGCCTCAAGTACCGGATGATCTCCAATGTCCTACGAACTCGCCTGTCCGCAGCACGCAAATCTCGGATGCCTACCGTCTTCGCTTGGCTGTACTCTGTGCAAGGTGGGCTAGCCCAGACTACGTCGAAGTGTCCTGGTCTGAACTGTCGATAGTCCCATCGCATGATATCCTCGCAATGTGTGGGGCCCCACTTGGGCTGAATGTCTACAGCAACTACTTCGCTATTGGGAAATTGCTTAGTGAACTGCCTCTCGACTGACCCGGTCCCACAAAACAATACAAGAATCCTAGACTGGCCGACTGGCTCCTTCTCAAGTGCTGCGGCTCCGTTGACTGGCGGCAGGGTGCTCTGAGCAGATACTCTCGCGAAAGTTCCTACTTCCTCATCAAACCTCTCCTCTGGCACCCATGGCATTGCTCCATCTACCTTGAGCTCCTCCGATAGCGTGGTCCATACCGCTCCTGCGGACTCGTCGCGTCTCTTACGGACCCTAAGCTTCTCTCGCTCCACTCTCTTAGCCTCGATCCTCTCAAACTCCAACAACGCTCGGTTGGGAACACCGGGCCTGCCGGCTCCGTCCCACTCCAGATCCTCTCGGGTCTTCCACTCGTTCTCACTGCGGGGCATTCATGTCCAATTGACCAGGTACTCTGTCCACCTCCTGCCCTGGCGCTGGCGCGTGCGCGAACGCTCCACCCTCTCGACGTGGGTTTCCTTGCGCCCGCTGACGTCCAACGGAGGAGGGGGAATCTCCTTAGCTCTCTCAACGAAGCGCCTGCCCGACTCTACTGGCGAAAGCCGGTCCACGGTAAACACATCGTGCACTTTCCACTGCTTAGGCGTCTGCAACCTATAGGCCGACGGTGCGCCTCTATCGCTCGCGGGAAGGGCCATCTGCCTGTCGCTGTGAAAGACTTCCAGCACCCGAAGGGGCCCAAGGCGCTTCTTAAGCAACTTCTTGTGCAACCCGCGGTCGCCCGGCTGAGTGAGGTGCGTGGCATCCACCCAAACCTCATCGCCTACTGCGTAACTCCTGGACCTGTGACGCGCGTCGTACTGGGCGATCTGTTGCTGCTGAGCTAAGAGCAGCTTCTCCCTAGCGAGCTGCAACTGGCGAACAAACTGGCGGGCTGTCTCGTGGGCTGTACCCTTTTTTACTGCTGCGCCCCTCCCCCCCTTAGCTCGGCCTCTCCGTGATGCAAGTGCTGCCTCCACGAAGAAGTCCAGCTGAGAGGCCGGAGCGTGACCATACGTCAGTTCAAAAGGGGTGAATCCCGTGACGGCGGAACGAGAGTCATTAATGGCGTACTCGACCGGGGTACACCATAAATCCCAATCGTGCTGGTTGGCGTCGACGTACGCGCGCAACATGCGTTCGACCGTGTGGTTTGCGTGCTCTGCCTGCCCATCACCTTGAGGGTGGTACGGCGTGGTAGAGGCAACCTGGACTCCCATCAACCGATGTAGCTCGAGATGCATCTCATCCCTGAAGCGGGAGTCCCGATCACAGACGATCTTCATGGGAGCGCCGTGCAAACGCCACACTTGGTCGAAATACATGCGCGCGATCTGTGCAGCTGAGCTGTCAGCGTAAAGCATGGGAACTACGTGCACCATCTTGGACAACTTGTCCGTGAAGGTAGCAAACGCGTCGTACCCTCGCTCTGTGCGGGGCAGCCCAGTGACGAAGTCGATACTAACCACTTGCCACAGTCTTACTGGGACTTGCAAGGGGTTAAGCTGACCGTCTGGATACCCGTTGCGTGGCCGGGTCTGTTGGCACACAACGCAGGATTTGCACCAGTCGGTGACATCCTTGCTCATGCGTGGCCACCAAAAGCGACGGGATACTCTGTCCAGTGTCTTATCCCTTCCTGTGTGCCCTGCTGCTGGGGACTCGTGTGCTTCGCGCATCACCAGCTCTCTGAGGGGGGGATCCTGAGCTAGCACTAGCTGATACCGCCCTTCTGCCACTCGCCATATCATGTCGTCTACCATGCGAAATGTGTCTGTCCTCTGATGTGGGGCTGCGACCAGTTCCTCCTTCAACGAGCTGAGGTACTGGCTGCGTTCGTATTCCGCTTGCAAGGCGCGGACGAACTCATCAGCCTTCAGTGGGCCTGATGCTGCCCTGGCCCTTGCTGCAACCCCTGTAGTGACTAAAGGCTCGTCGGGTTCTGCCTCACTGTCCTTTCGCGCAGGCGGCGCTCGGGGCTTTGCCCTGCTGGCTGCTGGGGCCCCCACCAGAAGGACCGGCCAGCGCAGCGGGGGTCGACCTCCATCAGGGGACTCGAAGAGGTGGTTGGGACGACCTTTTTCGTCCTTCGTGTCAAAGACCTTGACCGGATGAAGCCCATACTTGGGGTGATTCAACCGTCTCCAGGGGGCGTCATAGTCTGGCAGAAGGAACATCGCCGAGGTGTTTTCCGGATCGGCGCGCCACTCAGCAAGGAAATGCCGAAGAATTCTTTCTATCAAGTCGGAATCCTTCGTGTAAGGGGGGTTGCACCAAACGTGTTTCCCGCGCCACTTTTCCTTCAAGCAATCGGTCCAATAGGTGTCAACCTGCCGGTTAACGCCCATGGAGTCGCAACACGCGTCAACGTCAAACACCCCGTACTGGGCTGCTATCTCCTCAAAGCGCTCCCTGATCAGCTTCCAGTCCTGGCGATCTACGACCTGGTCGTAGTGGGAGCTTTCTGGGGGCTTAACGGGCTCAGGTACCTTTCCGGCTGCCTTTGGATGACTCTGGGCCTCAGGGTGGGGGAACTTCGGGTGACTCTGGACTTCTGCTGTGGCCTGTTCCCTAGCTCGGTCTGCCCTGGTCATGACTGCTAGCGATTCGGCATCCCTCAAGGATTTCTCGCCTACTGCTAGGGTGGCAGCTGCGTCCAGCCAAAGGGCCGGCGACTCTACCCACGTGAGCCCATTCAGATGGGTGAGCTCACCAATGACCGGTGCTGGACTGGTGGGAGGGAAGGACTCGTCCTCGGAAACACTATACTCGAAGGTGGCGCCTAAGACAGATGTGGGATCCTCGTCCCCTTCGCATCTCTTGCCTTTCGGCTCAGAGTACTCGGGTCCATCAGATCCATCGGTGGGGCAATCCACTGCCCCGAGGACAGAGGTAGGATCCTCGTCCTCTTCGGACCCCTTGCCTGCCGGTGCGGAGTCTCTGGGCCCATCCGTGGCGCGATCCACAATCCCTTTTTCCTTCAACCCTTCTCTGGCTGACATTTCCTGATAGTCTGGTCGCCGGGACTGCGCGTCTGGTACTACTAAACAGCGCCCTGGCACGTGCTCCATCTGATGGACTCCTACCTCTACCAGGTCCTCGTACCAGCGAGCCTGACGTCGGCTGAGCTCCCTAGCTGGGGCGAAGAGCCACTGAAGGGGTTTATGGTCTCCCATGAGCTTAAATGATGTGAAAATCAGATAATGTCTCCAGGTGACCGTGGTGCAGTGATGGATGGCACAAAGCTCCCGTTCCCCAGCGTGATAGTTCTGCTCAGCGCCGGAGAACTGCCGGCTTTCAAAGGCCAAGGGCTGTAAGCCTCGTCCCTGATCCTGCATGAGTACACCCCCTAGTGCTACTCCGCTGGCATCTGTCTGCACAAAAAAGGGTCTGGAGCCGTCTGCTGCACCCTTTTGATCGGGTAGGGCCAAGGCTGGGGAGGAGATCAAGGCAGTTTTTAGCTGTTTAAATGCTGCCTTTTCATTCTCGCCCCAGGTCCAGTCCACGCCGGATTTGGTGAGGCGGGTCAACGGGTACGCGATATCCGCGAAGTTCTGGATGTACCTCCGGTAGAAGCCACACATGCCCAGAAACTGTCGCACGTGTGTGACAGTTTCTAGGTCTGGCCAATCGCGTACCGACGCAACCTTATCCTGCTGTGGACGACATCCATCCCGCTCCACCACATGCCCTAGGAACCGGACTGATCGCTTGCACAATTTGACTTTCGACTTTTTGAGGTAGACTGAATTCTTTCGGCATGCCTCCAGGACCTGGCGGAGGTGGTCGAGGTGTACCTCATGGGCGCTCTTACCCGGAACCTCAGCCGAGAAAATCATGATGTCATCTACAAATACTCTGCAAAAGGGTAGGTGCCCGAGGTACTGTTGCATCATCCTTTGCCAGGTACTTGGGGAGTTTGACAATCCCATAGGCATGACCAACCACTCGTACGCTCCAAAGTGCGTAGTCTTTGCGGTTTTCTCCACGTCCTCTGCTTTCATGGGGACCTGCCAAAATCCCCAAAGGGCATCCATCGTAGAGAAGACGGTAGCCCCTTGTAGATCATCTAGGAGACTCTGGACATCCGGGAGGGGGTACTTGTCGTTGACTGTGATCTCATTGATCTGTCTGTAGTCAATGACTAGACGCAACTCCTTGGGATTACTCGGCTTGGGGACCATCAGCACGGGGCAGCCCCACGGAGAGGCCGAGGGTCGTTTGTACCCTTTGGCTAAGAGCTCATCTAGCTGTTGCCGGAGTTGCCGCAACTCCTCCTGCGACAGCTTGTACCCTCGCCGGTGCAAGGCGTTCCCATTCCAATCTGGCCTGAGCCGGACGCCGGACTTGAATTCCCTTGACTGGACTGATTCCGGCAACTCTGTGCAAATGACATCTGCGAACTCCTTTTCCAGGTCCCTAAGCTGCTGCCAGATTTCCGGCGACACCGTCTCGTCTATCTCGTCCTCCGGCGGTTCCGGGGAGGCCTGAGCAGTCTGTGGGGATGGCGGCGAGGTAGTACCTGGCGGGGCGGCCGGTACCGGCGGGTCTGTGGTCTGCGGAGCTAGCGGCGGGACTGGTGCCGAGGCTCGCGACTTCTGACTCTGAGGACTCGGGACAGTGGGGACTTTTGGTCCCGGTGGCTGCTCGGTGGAGGGGCCACTTTCAGCACCAGGCTGACCGACTGCTGCGACCTGGTCACGCCAACGCACTCGCTTACGCCGTGCTCGGGGTCGTCGCTCCGCGACCAGACCCCGGCCCTGCTGGAGCGCCGCGGCTGCCTGCGCGTGCCAGGTGGGTGGCTTCCCGGCCGCGTGATCCTCTATCGCCTGCCTACGCACCGCTGGCGGAAGCAACGCAAATGCTCCGTTCGCCTCCTGTTTGCTAGCGAAAAAGCTGAGAGGGTCAGGGTGATCCCCGGCCTCGTCGACCGTGCTCGCAAATCCCTGTGGCCTAATATCCTCGACCACCGCCCCTACTCTCTGCAAATGACATGCTCCTTCCACGTCACTGTAGCCGGACTCGGAACTGTCCGAGACCAACCCTCCCGGCCCCTCAGACTCCTCAGCTCCGTCCGGCACCGCTGCGCTGGGACGCACGCTGACTTCACCATCCTCGGACCCGGAGGAGGGTTCTGCCGCTAGGCCTGCTACAACATCGTTGGGGGAATCTTCGTCGGAGGCTCCCCCCCCCCTTGTTGCAGGCCAACGCGCCAAAAGTCCCATCGGGGCCGAGGTAGACGACGAAAGCTTGCTCCTCTCTGTTTCGGAGGGTCCGCAGGTCCCGGCGAGCTCGACGTTGGCTCAAAAGGACTCCCTGCACCAGTGCCATTGCCGTGTCCTTGGACCGACTGGGGTCCGGTGACCCCGGCGAACAGCCGGTGATGACGACCTCTTCCCTGCCCTTGGTGAACCGGACCGAACCCCAGTTCTTGTAATCCAGCGTAACCGGGGAAAGGTTCGCCAGCCAAGGACCCCCCAGGATGACATCCACCTTGAGGTCGAGTGGCATTACCCGAAGCTCAACCTGCTGGCCGTAAGACCCCTTCGACGTCTCAGCAAGGAGCTTGGGCCTGATGCAGGAATTAGCATCATATGTGGTGCCGTCAGCCACTCGAACACGCATGGCTTGCTCGTGGCGCACCGGCTTGACGCCGGAGAGCCTCTGCAGTGTACTCTTTGCGATGATATTGGTGGATGCTCCCGAATCCACTAACACTTTGACTCTGACGCCCGCAATCCAGGCCCAAAACAGCAACAACGTCGGTGTGCGACTGTGCCTGTCGAAACTCCTCGGGCGCGCTCCCATCGAGGACACCGCTGCCAGGGACTCACACCAGCTCGGACTGATATCGCCGTCCTGCATTATGCAGTCCAGGCGGGTGACGGACGTCTCTGCGTCGGAGTCACAGTCCGGGAGGCAGTAAGTACATGCGTCCGCTAGCAGGCCGATGGCGACTGCTTTCTGGACTGCACTGCGCTCCGGGAAGTCTGGGGGGGACACCGCGACTTGGGCTGACGCTGCAGCCAGTTTAGCCGCTATGTGCTTTCTGACTTGCTCGTCCCGGTGCATCAGCTCATTGTCTTGCTGAAGTTCCCTATTCTCCCTTTCCAACTCCTCCTTTACGAAGGCGTGGAAGTCCGCCGATGGCGTTCTGTTGAGGTAGAAGCCGGGTCCCTACCCTCCAACTCGTACCTGCGCTGCAATCGAGAGGTTCGAAGCGCCTTGTCTTCAGGAGTCAGCCATGGCCTGCGTTTCGGGCCCAAGGCCTGGCGAGCCCTGCTTCGGGTCAACCACGGCCGACTGGGCTTTGAAGTTCTCTCTGGTGGTGAGAGTTCTTCTCCTTCGGCAGGCTTGGGTTTGGCAACGCGAACAAACCGTCCGAACTCCTGATCCAAGATGGCTTTGCGTCGGCGATTGAACTCGCGCACCCTGACGAGCCGCTTCAAGCGCTTATCTAACTCTCCTCGACTCAACTGGGGCTTACTAGTCGTGGGTCCAAGCTTCTGGCGCATCCGCCTTTGCCCTGCCCTCCAAAGCGCAAGGGACTTGACCGACCGGACCTCTGACTCTTCCAGCTTCAGATACCTTTCTAGCGCCCTGATGGCGGAACGCAGGCGAGCACTTGGCTGCTGGGCCTGAAAGGCTTTCCTAACTCTGGGGGGTAAACGCTGAGCTCTGAACTTCCAGTGCCCGCGAACTCTCGCAACATCCGACCCCTGGTTCTCCAGGTGCTGTTGGTAGACTGCCCGTGGCTCAACTGTGTGGCTCGACCGGTTTTTACCCCGGGTGTCCACACCGGTGATCCAACAGAGCAGCTCCCACGGCTCCTCGGGACGCGGAACTGAGGCGGTTGCTGGGGTTCTGGCGGACTTCCAGAAGTTTGCCTGCTCTCTTTGGACTTGCTGCTCGACCTGTTCCCGCTCAGGAGGCTCTGGGCTTTCCGTGCGGGTGGCGGCTAGCATGTCTAAACCTTCCTGCTCATACCTCTCGACTCGACTCTGGCTCTTGAGGTGGCGCCTGGCGCTGCCACTAAGGTGTCTCCCACACCTTCTCCACCTATCACGCAGCACCTGCATCGCTGTGGACGCCGGCGCGGGGCCCTTTTGTCCCCCTGACCCCGCAGTGACGGGGCCCGCGCCCTTTACTGCGGGGAGGACGCCCCGGGGTGGGGAGCGTCCTCCTGGACAAAATCCAAACCGATGGCAGCCAAAGCTTCCTCCACCGACTCGTCCCCTATCAACGCCAGGGTGTCCTCCAGGAGGCACTTGGCCCACTCCTTCGGGCGCTGGCTCGCCTGCGGACAGTCGCGAGCATAATGGTCCATGCTCTTGCACAGACGGCAGCCCTCGTACTCTGGGGAGCCGAGTCGTTGCCCTGTGGGTGTCGGAGCGCCAGCGGATGTCGCCATGGCTAGCAGCTCCTC